>CABFOV010000862.1:78211-143057 GCA_902141375.1 Timema poppense
CCCCCCCCCCCCATTAACCCCCAGAGGGTGATAAATTGTGAGGGGACTCTAGGGGAACATTTAGGTTTTAATGAATATTACAGCAATAGTATCATATTAATAATAACAGGCAACAAGATATTTTACATAGAGGTCTTGAATTTATATTTCATAATATTTAACATTTCAATGAATTACTTATGTTTATAAACATTTAACACATTTTTATTTTTGCTGGATAATTCTATTTTCACTGGAAGGTCTAGAATTAAATTGATCAAAATTTATAAAATTTACTTTAATACATATTTTTAATAGTTATTTAGTTTGAAATTATTAAATATGAGTGTAATATATAACATGAATTTAAGGTTATTCTTGCTTATTTCAGAATGCTTACATTTAACTTTGTTGTGTGCTAGGCTTCAAAAGGTTGGGAACCACTGGTAGAAAAGAAAGTTTAGTATTGCATTCGTGTTTATGATTTTGTTCTGCTTATTTGTTGTTTCAAAAGGCAAAAATATATTTTTTCTATTATTATTTTTCTTCTTCGATTCCATCTCTGGTAAAACAAACACCAACATCACCAAGGGCATAGAAAGCCTGGGGGTCCCCCCCCACCGAATGTGTTGGGAGCAGCTTAAATAAAAATACAACTGTCAGAAATGAGGTCGGCAGCTTATTTAGGCTGAATACCTGGATTTCCCCCATCCTCTCTTTCAACACACCTACTTTGCAAAGCACTATTTAACATCACCACATTACTAGTTAGTAGTGTTGAGTGTAGTGGAAGGTTGTGTGTTGTGTCGGTATGTGGTTTTGGAGAAATAATTCAGTATTATAATACTAGTAGCTTGTTGGTTGTTGCTAATGTAATAAATAATATTAGTGTTAGTTAAATAATTGTATTAAAATGTTAAGCCTTAAAAAAAGTAACTATACCCTTGACACCTGGCTTGTAACGAACCACCAACAGATGCACCAAAAGAGGTGAGATGTCATTTTATTAATTTTACACCCCCAAATGTCACTACCAGTTCAGCTATTCTTAATTGTACTAATTACGCTATTGTTGTATGAGTATGATGATTTTGCCTGTGAGGCTTTGTGAATCGTGATATCAGTATAGGCCAGAGATGGAAAATCTATGGCACCCAGTGTACATGAACACGATTTGGGTGGCAACATTGAAAAAATTAACCATTGTATAAAACTTTTTCAAACGTGGTATAATTTTTTGAAGTTAATGGTTACAAATCATCATGGCTCCTACTTAAGTGCATCTTTTGTACTGTTGAAGACAACACTGTTTGAACCGAAAATATAATAAACTACTATCAAAATGTAATATGTCAAACTAATATCAGACTGGTATGCTGATGACAAGGATATCGGGGTTTGAATCCCAGATGGGTCTATTGAGGGTGGGTTTTTTCTAAAGGGTTTTCCCACTCTCCTTCCAAGCAAATGTTGGTCCCCCTACAAACATTTTTTTAAATATTATATGCTTCAAGAAGCTATTTGGCGGTGTTTTATTATGATAATTTTGGGTTTGGCCGACCTTCTCTTCTGTGATTTACATAAGACATTATATAACGCATATCCAAGAGGATGTGGTGGTAGAGTGATAACATATATTGCCCCTCTTTATTTTAACAAGTGAGAAGAAATTCCTCTTTGTCTCCCACCCCGGTTCTGCCTCCCTTAAAGCTGACAACTTTTAAATTAAGTATACATAAAAACATGTTATGTTTATATTTAGATGTAAACCAACTATATTGTGTGCTAATTTAATTATGTTAAATACACACACAAATAATAACAAATTATATATTTTTTAAATTTTCACTAATATTGCAACCTGCAGTATATTTGGTGTGTTTGATTATTTTTAGATGTTAAATGAATTTTATATATGTATGCCTATATCAATGATCTTTTACTCGCCTTATTTTTTTATAGTGTTTGTAAATAAAGTCCATCCTCCTTTCCTTTTTAACTAACTTTGCTATAACTCTTTCATGGAAGTCTACTCTTTGCTTCATTTTAAAAATCAGACTCTTTTCAATTGAAAGTAGTGCCAAACCAGAAAGTTTCTTGTCCCATAATATTTCTGGAATATGTTTTTACTCTTTTCAATGTTGAAAATTATCTCTCAACTGATGATGCTGGTATCGTTGCCATAAGTCCACACAGTTTTTTAAACTCCTGTAAAACGACCTGCTGCAACAAACTCCCTTAATTTTATTCCCGCTCAATTAAATTTCTACTTTTGTCACTTCTGTGTTTAGAAAGGGAAGAGGGGTATGCAATGGTATCTTTCAGTTTCTTCGGTTATATTCGTCAACCTTCGGACATAGCTTCAGTTGTTGAAAAGTCGCTTGCATTCCTAACTGATTCCCACTGCTCTTCCCCTTCTTTCCCTCTTAAATCTGTGTCACAAATAAGAACTACACTAGGTAGAGTTACGGGATTAAAGACAGAAAAATATAGACTTTCAACCACCATATATGGACTAGTGCACGTCTTGCATGCATGTTACGGTCACTGGTATGTGCGGGAAAATTTCTTTCAAACACATTGGTGCTTGAAGAATATTTTTCAAACATAAAGTAAAATAATTACTTATCTTCAAGTAAAAGCAGGCACTGCTTGCCTTGCTTGCCCTGATGCGATGCCACTGATGCAAAGGGCGAGAGCAATCATTTAAAAAAAAATTAATGCAATACTTGATGGGATGAAGTAAGAAGGGGATGGTTTTATCTTCCAAACCACTTGAGCTGGAAAGATTAAACTTGGCAGTGAGGTTCTTTTTTAGGTAAAGGACGATAGCTAATTTTTTATTTTTCAAAATTCAACCCTTAATGGAGTGAAGCAGGAAGGGGGTGATTTTTCTATATATTCAAATCCGTTTAAGATGGAAAGATGAAACATATTATAAAACCATCTTGTGCGAAGAACGGGTTATTAAGCAAAGCCATGCTTGACAATTTATTGTTTGTGTGAAAACTAAGGCTATAGTTATTATAGACTTTGATTCTAAGTTTATCAATACACTATGGAAAAAATACATTAAATGTTAAAGTGGAATTGAATATGTGTGTGTGTTTATATATCACGTTTGTGACTATGTATATTATGTACAAATACAATATATAATTTATAACCACACAATCAAACATATATAGTATATGACCTATCAATATTTATATGCACATAATTTCACTTTAACATCTAATGTTATTTTTCCCTCCATAGTGAATATATATAATTTTCCCTATAACAATGAATTAATAATTAAATTAAGTATTCTAAATAAAATTATATCTAAAAAGTTTCAAACAGCGTTCTAAAATAATTTATGTTGGCCTGGTTATTTGTTTTAAGGGTGGTATTTTCTAAATGGTTTTCCAGTCTCCCTCCCTGCACATGTGGGTACACTGCCTTTAAAATCAACCTTCCTCATCTCAAACACCTTAGCATAATTAGTAGATAAGCGTATAACACAGACAAGGAGAAGAAGCATTACTAAAAATAAGTATCCAAAATAATGTATACCAGCGGTTCCCAAACTTTCTCAATTCTCAAAGCCCTTTCACAAATATCCGAGTTGCATGAACTCCCTGCTAAATAGCATAGCCACTCAATTTTATACCTAATTTTTATTAAATTTAGTTATTAGTTGTAATCAAAATTTTAATACCTTTAAATTAACCTACTATAGATCAGTAGGTACTTTGGAATACCCTACCAAATATAATAAAATAGTATTGAAACTACTTAAGTAAAAGTTTAAATAATTATATATTTGTTTTAAAAATTAAAACTGAAATTAAATAAGCAAAATACTGTAGTAACATTTTCTTATCTTTACTGTCACAATATTATCACATTTCACATATTTTTAAAAGTGGTACTGAAAATTGCTGCTTTGACATAACTGAAATACTCTCCTTTAATCACAAAATTCCATATCAATTTAAGTTTCAAACTTTTTATCAAGTTTGAAAAGCTACTCACCTCTTCACATGAATTAGTGAGAAGGATGTGTTTGCTTTGGATGGCACAGAGAGCTTTAAAGTCAGGAACCACAGATGATAAAAAGTCTTAAGTCACTTTCAGCATTGAGCCCGTTTCTGTATTTATTTTTTAAATAGGCATGTAAAGAAAACGTTTCTCGCTCGAATATTTAAGAGAAAATGGTAACAAATCTGTAATAGCGTTATTCTCTAATAATGAGAACTTCTCCTTTAAACTTAACCAGAAACCAACTAATGACAAAGATGTATAGCTTTTCTTTAATTAAAAATCAGTGGAAATTTCAAGGAGCTGCTTTTTTACAATCACACTTAATTTGGAGGATTTTAAAACTGGTATCTCTTCCAGGGGATTGCGAATCCAATTGTTATTGTTGGACATGGCTGGGAAATATTCTCTGAAGGTTTTTCCAGGTGCCTTCAATTGTTCTATAACCACATTCTTTACATTTTCGTCCAAAGAAAGCTGATTTTCTATCATGAAGTCGTGAAGGGCATCAAAGCACTCAATTTGATTGCTAATTAAACACGTTTCCCAAAACCTTTTTTTTATAAACAACTCTATATGGTCTTGCACAGTAAAAACATTAATATTTGACCCATGAAGAGAGGTTTAAACTGTTCATTTTTGAGAGAATGTCTGACAAATAGGACAAGGCCTTGAGCCACATTTGATCTTGCATGCACTTTGCTGTGTAAGGGATGGTTGTTAAGAAAAACGAAAACTTTGTGTTTAAGTTCAAACGATCTTGTAAGAGAGAACCAACCACCTGAATTTAGTGTAAAACGATAAAAAGTTGTAAATACATCCCCTTTCCTCACAAACCGCTGCTGCAAATCCTCCATTACAGAAATATTTTGGCGAAACCCCTTGAAAGTTTTGGACCCGCTGATGTACACTATCACATTAACTTAAGTGGACCTCCCCCCCCCCGGAAAAATTTCCTTTCTCCGCCATTGAACATCATGTATTCATCAAGAAGATCCATTCCAAACTGTGTTCAGGCTCAACGATACTACTGCGTATGTGGCTTGATGTCTTCAAGCTGGTCACTGCCTCAACACAGGTCATTCCATGTGAACATTTTGCTAAATTTGTCGTCTCGACCATAAACTCAACAGCCGCTTCATCTGTTCTTACCCTAGTAGTGATAATTATAAACATCTGCTAACTCATGCATGAAACTTTAAGTACTGTTTTATTTACAAGATAAAATGTAGTGTGACAAAAAATATATAAAAATTGATTTTATACCGTTCTCTTGTTCTTAATGTTCAAAGCTGGAATTGGAGTTCCATTTGGTGTGTTTTCAACATCCATCTGTCCACAAGTAGTAAAGAAATTAATGATCTTTGGGTGTTTTGGTGAAATATTAGGAGTCCCTACATCCAGATTTCTGACTTTATTCTTCAATTGTTTTTCAATATGTTTGGAATTTCTTTTCTTCAAATATGAAACTATTTCTTCAAGTGACTCCTTTGGTTTACTTTTTTGTGACACGTTCAGTCTATGTTTGGAGATGTCTTTTAAGGCATGTCTAATTCTATCAACATACTTGTAGTTTGCTGCTTTATTGTTTTTACTGTAACTTGAATGATATTTTTCTTTAATCATTTCTGTGTTACCTGAACAAGGAGTCTCCTTTCTTTTGCCAATGCCCGGGTTAAAATGCATAGGACCATTGGAAGAAAGGATTGAACTAGAACTGTTTATTTGCATCTCTTTAATTGGCTCATACATAGACCTAATTTGTTTGGTTTGAGACATTTCCAAAACCATATTATTTAAAATGTTACAGCTCTGTGTTTTACTTTTAAAGTATTTAGTATCTTCATTTTTTTCAGAGACAATAATGCTTGGAGATGTAGCCAAGTAAATTTCACAAGTATTTTTAGTCATTAGTTGTTGAAAATCCACTACTGTATTGTTATTAATAAATACTTGGGAAACTTCATTTTTCATACTCATGAAACTTGGTCGCTCCTCTGAAGCTTGTTGGTAATAAAGTTCTCTGAAAAAAAAAAAAAAAAGTTAAACCAAAATGTTTTCATATTTAAAAACAATAAGAAATGTTGTGATGCAACATCTACTGGTTTTATGGATAGTTACTGTGGGTGATAATAATAAAATTGTTTAATTCTTGTAGGGTGTTATGCCCATACTTCTGTTTCTGCTGAACTCCTAGTATTATTTCAGTGTGACCAACTTTAAGCTTGCCAATATAATACGCAGTGTGTGTATGTATTGGGGGAGTCTCCTTTCCCTAACTGGAGAAAATTGGAATTCTATATTTGAATTTCAAGCTATTTAAAACAACTAAATTACATTAAAGCAAAGACAGACCCAAAATAAAATATCAGCGTTGCCAATATTTTCTTACTCACAATTTCCCTGTTTTTTCCAGACAACTTAGAATGAAGAAAAGAGTAGGCCTATGATCATAAAATTTAATTTTTAATCAAACTGACTATTATTGTGAAGTCACATAACTTATGTTTAACATAGTGATTTGAGGTTGATGGGGAAATAAACCTTTTGCCACTTCTCAATACTTGTTTAAGAGGTAAATAGGTATGTTTGAATCAGCGTGTTTAATTCTTCAATTAACTTTTTCATTAAATGGTCCAAATTAACAAATATCCCAGTATTATTCTATATTTTTCAAAATTCCCCAGCTGTGTAGTAACCCTGAATATGTTTGCCATATCCCCACTACTATAAAAATTATGGCCACTTGTGAATGTTTATGCAACAAAACTAATAGTACCTGGGAGGAGCCAACCAGTACTCGTTCTTATCTGGATCTAGCCAATATTCATTGATTGTCCAATTTGAGTGGTCGATATTCACTCTGTACAACAGGCTGACCGGAACTATCTCCTGAAATGTACAGACAAAATAAACTGAACCATACTTTTAACCAACTTATTTCTGGAACACACAAAACACCCACTGGTTAATTCATCACTGTGAAAGGAGAGTTCCCAATTTCACCAAAGGTTGGTTTGCCAGGTTTAGTAGACATAAACACCACCTAAGACTTACTGAGCTAAGGTTTCATATTGTTTGCACTAATAGCCTGAATTAATCAAAATAGGCCCTACTCTTGGAGTAGGTTTAAGTGATGCCACAATGTGGTGTTTGGTCCAGCTGCTCTTTATAATAAAGATATGTGACACTGAAGAGGGGGTATTATTTCAAAAAGGTTTAATTGTGATTTATTGTATTAATAATACAACAAAAATTGAGAGGAGAGATATGAAGCAGTTTCAAAATGTTTTAGATTACATTGTTCATAAATATTGATAGAGCAATGTGGCTTAGTTCTTTTTAACAAAATTAAGGTTGATGATACATGGTATGAATTAGTGAACTGTAATAGAAGAAGTTAAATACTTGTGAATTGTACCAATAATCAATTCTAGTATCAGATGGAAGAAGGCTATTAAGTTTATCAGGGAGAATACAACTAGAGCGCTAAATTTTACAATTAATTTTTAAAGTGAGCCAGTAGAATGGTGAAAGAAAAGTATTTCATTAGGTGCTATTATCTGTCCTGTGGTGGCTCATGAGTTGGTAAATGGAGGGTGCTTCTGGGGTGAAAGCATAATGGGGGAGATTGAGGAGGAAGTATGAGGCATCATTTAGATGGATACATAATATTTTCTTTATAAATATTTTATGTCATGTTTACTAAACAAGTGTGAATTACAGTACAATATTGAATACTATAGGTACATTTGTACTGTATTGTAGTATTGTACGGGTACAGTAGCAGTAATATATGTACAATACAATATTTTACATGTTAATATATTGATGTAATATCAATGGCGTATTCTCTGGGTATGCTAGTCCTGCACCGCATACTCAAAATGATATGGTCTAGTTTTTTGTTTAATTAAATGCTGTCTGTGTGAACTGTGTAAACATTAATGTTTAAATTGTTAATAAATATACATGTAATGAATTATTAATTTTAAAACTAATATTGGTTCATATTCCAAGAATAATGTGTTTTAAGTAACTCTTCTTCCAAAAGGTTCTACTTTGCACAATAGGAAACCCAGGGCTTGCTACTTGAAAAACGCAAGGAAAGCTCTAATGACTTTGCCCAATGTCTAGGGGGTTGCAACACATTCATTCCTTCCGCTTGCCCATAAGTAATTGGCCAATGAGATCGGGTTTTCACAACCCAGGTCATGCTGTTCCCGTGAAGCAAGCTAAGCATTGTGCCAACTATTGAAAAAAAATTCAAGATCACAATGTTTATTTTTATTAAGCTAATTTAGTATAGTTTAAGTAAAAATACATAAAATAAATATATAATTAATTGTAAAATAATAGTATATGTAACAAGCTTTAAATTGTACACTAATTAAATACATTGATTTATGTTTAGGTATTCTAGTCACATGTATTTTCATGTATGTGGCAAACACATTTTAAACCATTCTTTCAAATTTAGGCATTTCAGCACTGATAGAGTTGGGTAGGGGGGGGGGGCAGGGGTAAGGGGGATGACTAGGCTACTTTAACCATTGTTGACGGTGATTCTTGTTTTTCTTTAGTAGAAAGGATTATCGAGTTTTAATATAGTGTTCATTTAGCTTTTGTTTTACATTAACGACTTATTAGTAATTGTGATTTTATATAATTATACATCAAAGAATATCAAAAGTCAGGAGTGTGATTTCACCATTTCAAGATGATTTAGAAGGAAAAGGTAAAATAAAATATATTTTTTATAGGTTACTTAATGATTGGTGCACCCAGCCATTTACTTTGGAGGGAGGCATTCAATCAAGGCTGTAGCAAGAATGAAATTTTGATGGAGAAAGCTGGTTTGGGTTTGCACAGCCTCCTAAGCCCTGAAGGCCGAGAATATTTATGAATATTAGATGCCTTTATAAATAATTTTGAGTAGTTTTATATTAATTAAGTAATTTAAATAATACAAATGGTATCGAAGCTATTATTTGTATGTTTGTTAATTTTGTGTGTTATGGTAAACATTTTGAATATTAGGCTTAAGTCTGAATTTTGGTCTTAAAATGTAGCATATACATTTGACACATCTTCAATGTTAGTTATACTTTAATAGTATTTAAATTTATATTAACATTATTTGTGGTGTTGAGGAAAGAGGGGGCAGGGGATCAAATACCCTGTTTGCCCCTCTAGCCCTTGGGCGCACCACTGCTTACAGCAAAAGATATGTATAAATATCTTAGTAATAAATCAATGACATAGCATGTTTAAAAGACTAGGCCTAATGTAATTCAAAACAATATAAAATGAAAAAGATCTTTTCAAGAAAGAAATGTGGCCCAAGTTAAAAATCTCTTGTTTTGTTTATTTTCTATATAACTTGTAATGATACTGGATTTTATTTGTATTTGTTTACTGTATTAGGCCTACTTTAATAGTTTTACGAACATAATGATAACATACTACTTAGGCTAGTAGTAAAAAATAAACCAAATAAAAATTGTTTTCTCTTTAAAATTACATAAAAAAACAGATAACTTAAATCAAAATACCCCAAAAATATCAATATGCAGTACATAAACATAATTATACTAATGAAAAAGCTAAAGTCGGTTATTCATTTCTTAGCTAAATATTAGATTAGGTATAATTTAAATGCAAACAATAAAAATAGATTAATTGCAATTTAGAAGCCTATAATATTTTAAAATAGACATTTACTTTATGAATGGGAGCCAAATACTTTGAGTTTATATTTGTGTAGACCTAAATAGTTTAAACATATGAATTATCGGTACCTAATACTAGTTACCCTTATAATATTTAGTATAAGTCTGTCCTTTGTTTTTAATGTCAATTTTTCTAACTAAACTAAGTTGAGAAATATTAAATTGTTAGTATGAACAGTTCTTGTTTCACTATCCATTCATATATGTATGTATCTAATATAAACAATTTTAACACACAATAATACATAATAAAATTAAAACAAAAATAAGAGTCACACATTTCAGTTCGAAATTAGTCAAGAGGATCCACAGTACTTTCTGTTCCAATGCTACCTTAGTGCACTAGCATTTCCCCTACTCCCCCTCTTCTGCTTCTACACTCCATCACTAGAGAAAGAGTTCAGAGTGAGTTGCAGCGCTTGTCACTTACCTTCACAAAAACCTTACATTCTAAACAACACAATTATTATTGTCAGTAAAAATTACAAAATCTGAAATATAATCTTCTGGGTTGTATTAAATATAGTTGACTGTACTAAATTGTTGCAGGTTTTGTAACGCTTATAGTCGGGTCACCATTGCTGAGCATGGGCCGAGCTGTACCTGAGGCTGTTTCAAAAGGATGTACAGAACATAAAGAAAGTACAACAGTTGAGCTAAAGGATACGTCTAAGGATAACAAACTGAAGTAGGCAGGTAGAGGATAGAAATGGGTGCTCTACAGAAATAATGAAGAGCAATAGGCTGGGAAAACTTATAAATATAATTGGTACATAATTTCTTGTTTAATCTGTTATGGTTTGGAACCGAATTTTCAAAAATAGTTTATTGTTAAATTAACATTAAATGTTTGTCTTTCCTTTTAAAAAAGAATTATAGTATTATTTATCATGTAAAATTCTTTCTAAGTATGAATTTTGAACAAAAGTGTTAGCTTGAAGCTCTATTTGAAAAATGTATAATTTTCAAAAACCAGTCATCAGTAGGCTAAACTACTCCATTTTTAATTTTAGAGCAAGAATTAAAATCACGATTGTGGTTCTAGGCATAGTTATATAAATCTAGAAACCAATAGGAAAAGAAAGGTAGGAGCTACTACATTTTATATAACAAAATACTTGCTACATCATATTTGTGTATTATTTTTCGCAATTAAAATCTCTGGTTCACATAAGTTCGTAAGATTTTCTTGAAATTAATATCGAGCAGTTTTTTTACAAGGCCTAAGTAGTATTAGATAAAAAGAGTGTTCTGCTTGGTGCCAAATTTAAACTAATTTACTCAGAGTTAAAAAAACTTAAGTTTATTGTTGAATAAATATAATTATTCTCTTTGAGAAATCAATAATGCTGCTGAAAACTTTAAACCCTAATATTTTATCTACATTTTTACAATATATGTTAACAGCACACAGTGTTATTTATTCAAAGATTCAAAATAGAATGTAATTAACTTGCCATCATTGTTGAATTATAACCAGCCGTTTCCATACAATTATTAGAAGCAAAATTTGAGTTCAAGAAATGTTTAGTGATAGAATTTACAAATTCCATTTTCTGAAGTATATTTCAAGCTTTTTATATTGACAAAGTAAACACTTGTTTTGCAGAAAGAGAACCGATTTGATCATAGTACCTGTATAATTATGATGGTAGCAATTTTGAAAAAGCGTTATTAAAGTTCAAAAATGCCAACCTAAGCAAAATATATTCAGTTAAGGAAATGTCATTATCCTAAAAACCTTATGAACAGAAAATATCCAAATAAAAGGCAAGCGGCTATTTGTAGGGACAGAGCTGAACCGTTAGAGCTCAATTTAATTCAACCATAACATTAATCTTTGCTATGTAAGCCTAGTACAAATAAAGCACCAGTAGTATTTGAGTAGGAATATTTTTTCTACACTCTACCATAAACCATTTTTTATTTCTAAATTGATATATATATTTTTTTTGGGGAGGACTGATTCTTTATTTGGTTTATAAAGAGATCCAAGTGGCTCGTACATATATAAACACTCTAGTATTGGCGTGGATCGAAACCAATTAGTTTAAAACATTTAGGATTTGGAAAAAAGCTTACATACATTTATTAGTTTGAATTTACTGCAATATTATAACCCTTTCCCCTAACTTCACTAACCGTCAACGATAGCATAATAAGTTTATTGAATGCATAATCATTATATCATAAATGGTGGTATATAAGTAGGCTAAATCATCTTAACTCCCTTCTTCTTTTATTAAATATCAATTGACTTATACTTATCAACACACGGAGATCGCATGAACTAGTAATATACACAAAGTCAACTTGAAGGTTATCTCCAATCAAAATGCATTAACGATAAATAATGAGCTAACTTAAGTGAAATCCAAGGTTTTGAGTCACACAGATATTTAGAGATACCTAACTTAAAAAAAAGTTTATATTAAAAATTCAATAAATAAAGAATATCCGAGAATACATAATAAATACATTTGAACTAAAGTTCGAAAGAAGAAACTTTGAAAGTCTTAGAGTTAAAATAAGATGAATTTAATAAAAGAGAATATCCACAAGCCTACGCATACTTATTTTACCTAACTCTAAGCCAAATAGTAGCGAGAGTCCTACTTTTATCCAGGGGTGAATCTAGGATTTTCGTGAGGAGGCTGGCGCGGGTGCTCTCACAGGATCGGGTCGGAAAAAAATATAACTTTTGAGCGTAAATCTTAAAGTAATTTTTCAGTGTGATGCTAGACTTGAGAATAGTCCTCAGATGAAGGGTATAACTTGAAATTTGCTGTTAGTATTGAAATTTACTAAAAACAAACAAATAAGAACATCAACAAATAGTAATTATTAAGAGGGAAATAAGATTAAACATTATAACAATTATTATATAAATTGTTTTATAGCTATTCAATCAATGATGAATATAAAATATTATAACTCGAAAAGAAAACTGTTCACTGACCACCAAACAACATTGGCAGCAAGATACCTTGCGTTTGGCGACAGAATGTCACGAACTGAATGGGGTTTTACCCCATGGTATGCCTCTAGGCAGAGGTAGGGACTCAAAGGCACGCAACTTAAATGTGGGTGATTTCATTAATGTATATTTTCACCGTTTTAATACTTAGTGGGCTTTTTGTCTTAAGTATTTATAATAATTGCGGTATATTAATTATTTAATTATATTACCAATGACAATTTATTAAAAAAATTAGAATCTGTTTAGTCAGATACTATTACGAGACAATACAACTATGAGTGATTTTAACATTGATTTAATTGGTTTAATTTCTTGAGGGGGTGCGTGTCCCCCACGCCCCGTCCTGGATCCACCCCTGCTTTTATCTGCACAAATATTTAATTATCTTCCATAACACTCCTATATATGCAAAAATAAAACACAGTGTATCTCCACTGCAATAAAATTAACCCCAGTGACTTGTAAAACGGGAACCAATAGTGACGCAGAACGTGATCACAGGGAAGGGAGAATTGTTGACTAGCTCGCGCTTCCTCAACCACCAATGTTGTTTTCCAGACGACGTGGAAAACCTCCTCCGACATCACTCATCTCAAAGCAGCCAAGATTTCAGGCATGACCTCCCCAGCTACCAGTGTAACTCGAGAAAGGTGGCCAACAGAGTTTCCGGCCCTTCCCAGGACTGGACACTCCAACACTGGCAAAGCCAGTAGGGATTCTCCAGTTCCCAGAGGTAGTCATGCCACTGGCGATTGCCAACCCAAATCATCTGTTCTTTTTAGGGAGGAAGCCCAAACGGCCTTTCTAGGATCACCGAGGCTGCCGGAATGATCTCCCCAGCTACTGAGGTGCTGCGCATGAAAGGTGGCAGGCAGGAGGATCCATACCTTCTAAGGACTGTACAAACTAGCGCGGAGGAAGCAAGTGGACCCCTCCAACTCTTGGAGTGGTGCGCGCCATTGACGATTGTCAACAATAGTCACCTGCCATTCTCAGGGTGGGTTTCAATATGGCCCTTCACAGGTCCACTGGGTCATTGGGTATGGATTCCTTGGGCCTTGGCTCTGGTATTAGTGCCAGCCTCCAACAAAGCATTGGCAGTGATGTTGGTGTGAGCGAGTCCAATGGAGCCCCTCCAACCCTTAGAGGTGTGCATGCCGCTGATGTCTAAGAAGTATTGGAAGCCCTTCAAAGGGCTGCAAGCCTTTAAGTGTGGCGAAAAGACGATCACTCCCGCCAAAACGATCAGTGAGTATTTTACGGTGACACACGAAGCCCTTACTAGGGCAGCAAGTGCCACTGACTGAAACAATGACGCACGCGTAATAGCAGAGGTCCAAGGTCTGCGTCAACACTGGTGCCTATCGCTGAGGAATTTTGTGTGGAAAAAGACGCCTGGATGACTTCTCATTATATTAGGAAATCTGGGTCACATGCTACCTGCGTGTAAACACCTCGTGCGGGTCCATAGACGTAAAGAACGTAAGCATATATTCAAATCTCTCGTAGACGCGTGGCGAGTCGAACCAGGGGTTGGATGATGAATCGGATGGATCTAATATCGTAAGCCCCCACTGAAGGAGGGAAGCTGGCAACTACAAGAAGCTAATAGGGGTCAATCCTAACCATTTAGGTAGAACCTCTGGTGGTCAAAGTTGTACGAAAGATGTCCAAAACCAAGGCGTGGCTTCTTTATGTCAAGGTGGGAAGCAGTGGAAATCTGAGGGTAATAACGGAAATTGGGCTCCATCCTGACCAGAACTTTCCGGTTCTGGGCTGGTTCACAAAGCCAAGGGGAAGATCCCTCCCGTCATATTGTGTGATGTTGAGGAGTACTCCATGGTGGCGAGAGCTGGTGGGGGCTGTGAGGTAGGTGGGTGGCTGAGTACATCAGTGCAAGTCAAGAGAGGATTACCACACACTCCAGATGTTTTTGTTTAATCATGGTGGACAGTATTGATTTTACGAGCTGCGTAAGGAGCGTCTGGTCAGGGTCGTCATCGAGGGACTTCTGACCAACTAAAAACTTAAAGAAGTTCGAAGAGAGTTATGAAGATGGCGTTACCTGGGAAAACCATAACCCAGATGCTATCCTAGTTAAAATGAAACCCCAAGACTGGATAGAGGCAGAAAATTCCAAACTTTGTCATCTCACTGATGCTCGGGGAACATACTTTAAGGCTGTATACTCTTACAATCACGTGCGTACTTCACATCTCGGTGAAGAATTAGAATTCTCCCAGTGGTCCTGTACAGTACAAGAACTGTTACCATTTTGGCCACGTAAAGAAGGATTGCCGTGCTAGTAGGTTCTGTAGGAATGACCGTGAGAGGGGTGGGTGTTTGGAGTAAAAATTATATCTTCTAAAGTATATGCACTGTTCAGGAACACATTCCTTGGCTTTGTGGGGCTACCCGATATACAATACCTTGTGCGGGTCAGACGCAGCACGAGCCTTCAAGTTATGAGAAGGGAGGATGAATGGTCTAAGCAAAGCCCAGAAGCCCCTAGGACACGTTGTGAAGTGGAAGATGTTCGTGAATCCTGATCTAACTCCAAATACACTGGTGAGCCATTTTATCCTGGAGCATCCTGGAGCTTGCTTATGGCTGGCTCCTTCCCCCCTTCAGTCGAGGATCTGCCTGAAGCCGCTCCTCTTACACCAATCCTCCCTCCCCAACCCGACTCCTATTCCTGGCTCTCATCCCTCAAACGCGTTCCTCCCTCTCATTCTCCCCCCTCCCCCCGTGAACCCTACACCAGAGTATGAGGCTAATAAGCTTAAATCTTGTATTGAGCTACTCATCATCCTTTATCTGGTCCCTCATGGAAGCACAATTGAATAGGGGATCACCATAATTGAAGGAGCCCACGGTAGCACTCTGGAACACTAACGCAATCACGAGGAAGAAAGCTTAACTCTAAAGTCTCTTGTCTAAGTATCGTTTTGATGTAATGCTGTTTGGGGAAAACCCACTTGCACCTCACAATGTGGATCTAATTGATAGAGTTTATCTGTCATCATAGATACCAAGCGAGGGATGTGAACTTTGCTGAGACAGCAGTATTGGTCCAAAAGGGCTTCGACCATCATGTCATCACACTACAACTCCTCCAACACCTAGAAGCATCGGTTAACCAACTGGTGACCTCAACCGGCCCAGTGTGTACCATTTCAATTTATACCCCTCAACACCATTGGTTCAGCTGGGCCACTGGAGTGAACATAAATACGTTTCTACGTGGTACCTCTCCTGTTTATATCAGGGATAACTACAACGCAAAGCACCCACTATGGGGCTATAAGATTATGGATAATCGAGGTGAATAATTGCTCCGTGACTTCATAGATCAAAATGGTCTTGTGGCCAACAAATCCCGCTCCCCCACCCATTTCCCTTACAGCACTATCTCTCTCCGGACGTCCTCGACTTCATTGTCTCCAGAGGGATCAGATCACAATCCCGTTCCTGTGTCCTTCATAGACCTCCATCCCATGACCTCCATGCGAAAACCCGTGATCTGAGAAGCACTGACTAGGACTAGTTCACAAATGTGTTGAGAGAGAGGTTGGGACCACCTCTACTTTTCGAACGACACCAAATATCAGTAACAGTGTGGAGTTCATGACTTCTGCCATCAAGGGAGAGCTTGGAGCTTTTAAACCAAGGCAGCGTTGTAAAAGGGCATCACAGGCTTCTTTCTCGATTCTATCCTTTGGCACGTCCAGAAGAAAAATTGGCTGAAGCAGGCTTAAAAAACCTTGAAGGACCCGGTAGAGAAGGCCAACTGGAACGGCAAAGTCCATGGGGCTCGTGAGATGGTCCAAGAATAGCAGAACAGTTTCTGGGAGGACAATATTGACAGCCTGTGCAAAATAGCAGAACGGTTTCTGGGAGGATAAGATTGACAAGTTCTTGTGGCGGATGACGAGAAAATTGATGTGGGTCCCCGTACCAAGACCGCTTATCGTGGAACGGAATGGGGTGTCCAACTCCAACCAGGATAAGGCTAATGCCCTTACAGAGAAATTCCTACCAATTGACAGCCCGTCAGACCCAGTGCACATAATGCAGTTGGAGGAGCTCATAGGTGCGGTCGCTTACAGACATTTAGATAAACCCAAAAACACAGACACGACAGAAATATCATGGGCACTAACCACTCTAAGACTAAACAAAGCTCCCTGACCTGTTGGCATTAGAAACGTGGTCCTCAGAGATATGCCCTTGAAGGCGATAAAACTTCCTTTTTGAGTTACTAAACGCCGTCCTGCTCTTAAATAATTTTTCTGAGCTTTGGAAGAACGCCAATGACATTTGCTTTCACAAACCCTGTAAGGACTTGGCCCAGATTACCAATCGATCAGCTAGCTTAACTGTTTGGGCAAGGTGTTCGAAAGGCTATTATTTACTGACGAGACTGACATGACCATTTCGCGAAGGTGGCATACTGGTGGATTTGCAGTTCGACTATCGGGACAGATCCTTTTCGAGCAGATCACAAGTAGATTCAACAACAATAGGCTGACTGGTTCTTTCTTTCTTGACATGGAAAAAGACTTTGACCTTGTTTGGCACGAGGGACTCCTTTTCAAATTCCTTTCCCTAAAGCCTCCCTTCTACCTAGTTAAGTTTGTACAATATTATCCATCTCATTGTAACTTCTCCACAACCTTTGTAAACGCCACATCCCAGCTCAAAAGCATATTGGCTGGAGGGAATGTTCTTATCAATTTGTATGCGAACAACATTCCAAAATACCCAGACAATAGGCTGGCACCGTTCGTGGATGACACAGCTTTAGTAGAGGAGTCGTGAAGGGGTCGCTGGTGGGGAAGAGGCACCAGACTCACCTCATACAGTTGAAGGGCCCATAGAGGAAGAGTATCAACGTGTAGAAGAGCAAAGCAGTGTTATTTACATGGAAAAGACATTATTGCAGATGGGCCCCTCTCCGGCTGTTCTGAGACCAGATTAGATGGATGGATAGTGCTAAGTACCTGGACGTTACGTTGGACACCAATCTGACCTGGAGACTACACGTGCCAAACTGACTTAACAAGTTGAAGCATAAGCTGGCGTGTCTAGGCTTATTGCTGGACAGGCGCAGCGCCCTGTGTACGATGAACGGACTGATAATATACAAGAAGTTGCTCAATCCAATGACGAATTATACGTGTCCCACTTGGGGTCACCTAGCAGACACGTATATTAGGAGTATGCAAGAGTTTCAGAACCAGTGCTTTAGGATCATAATGAACGCTCCTTGGTGCGTTTGCAGCGTAACTCTGCACCTATATGCAGGTGCCCAATATCAAGGCCTGTTTCCAGAATTTTGTGCAATCCTTCTACGACAAGCTGCCTGGTACCACCAATCCTCTTCTCCGAGTATTTAGGAGCTACATCATTAAACCTGGTTGGTGCCACATACGTCCTAAACCCCTGATAAGATAAGTGAGATTGTAAACAGTGGTCATTGGGAGGTTCTCACCCAGCCCTCTACAGAATATTGTCTCTGCACGTACCTTAAAAAATCCTAGTTAATTTTGTAACTTTTAATTTTCCTTCTCTATAATAATCAGTTTTAATTGTTTCAGAAACATTCACGAAATGTGACAACACACCACTACGAGTCTAGTAAACATCATGATGTGACCAATTGATAGTTAGATAGTGGAATTTTTTCTTTTACTTTCAGGAGTATTAGAGAATGCCTTATGCGTCTATTTCTCTCTCTGCATCTAGTAATATTCAGGGATGTAAGCCCGTTAACTGGAATACCCCACCGTTTTCTGGAATGTGACAAAGGAAGCGGGGAGCATGTGTTATCAAATTGTGACGTTACTCTAATATATCCTTAGCCATGCTCTTTAGAACTTTTATTAAAACATTTATTTCATTTAACTAATCATACATTGATGTATCTCATATATTCATACTAATTAGCGTGCTATGTCAAAATGCCACGTTGCCTTGTATGTGTGTAAGAGAGAAAGAGAACCCCTAAAGTTTCCTTCTCTCCTACACATTTATGTGCAGACGACATCTCAAAAATTTTAGCTACATATGTCTATCCAGTAACTACTAACCAGTAACCACTCCAGTAACATTGCCTTCGGCTAATCTAATTCATGTAAATTTGATGTTTAAGAGTCTGTGATTGAACTTTGGCATTAAATTCGAATTTTAAATTGACATTCAAGAGTTTTTTAAATTATTAAGCGTATATTGGATAAAAACAAACAATTGTAATTTATTATTCATTCTATTCATACATAGAGACTAGAATGTTAAGATAATACAATATTTAAATTCAAATATAGTTAAACATGTTAACAAGACAAAAAACAAAGTTGATGTATTAACACTAGTTTGTATGTTCTTGAATGAGTCCTTTGTTGAACTCAATTTATATGAACACCTTGTCCCCACTGGGACAGCAAGTAATTGATGCTCTTTATACAGAGTATCAAGCAATGTATGGTTCTAATTGCGCTTCAGGTATAGTTAACAGTAGTATTAATAGATCACTATACAATGAAAGGCCAATATTAATTACACACACTAAAATAATAATGCCTTATCCCTGTTACAGTGTTTGGTGAAACACATTAAATATGTTTAAGACTCTCGGATTGACATCTTACTGTGCTCAAGGTTAATTTAGCTGAGTTCTCAGGTGTCATTTTGATTTAATCCTTTCCAATGATTTATTTTTCATGAAAATAAATTAATATTAAAGGAATGTATTAACATGTATCACTGATCATCTACCGTTTTATTTTAAGAAATCTTGTGTAAAATTAATGTGAACAGTGGTTTTTGAAATATGTGTACAGTTTATCACACAAGTTAGAAAATATATGAACTAAAAAGAAGTATAGATAGGTGTGTCGACACACATTTCATTAAAGGCTGTATTTTTGTCTAGATAACAACATGAGTCGAAACTGGAAAAAATTGAGTATTAAATCCAATACAAGGTTGCAAGTAATAACAGGTGGTTGCAGTGTAAATAAATCCATACACTAAAATAAAAATGAATCCAGTAATTCTTGTAGGTACATGTTCTCTCTGTTCAATTTGCTTTCACTTTTCAATAATGATCATTAAAATGAAGAAGAGTAGACATCCTTTTCAATGTTAATGAAAGTGTAAAATAATGATTCAATCTAAAGAAATAAGTGTTCTAACATTATTTTTGTATTCATTTTAAATGAATAATTGAAAATTACATGTGAGAACTCTGCTTATGTTACCTTCTATTTCCTATAAGGTAGCCTAAACAATGCCGATATTAAAATAGGCTACATGGTAGAAATATATTTGTGAGTGTATTTACAAATTTAGCCCCACACCAATTCTTGTTTGCCTTTAACCATAGCTTCATCTTGCCTTGTTGCATGATCTTGTATCATTATGTGATATGATAAAAAAAAATCTAAAAATTCTTTAAACTAACATAGCCAGCCTAAGGGGTTGTCCATAAACCATGTAACACTTTTTTCTTAACCTTTTACACCCCCCCCCCTTCCCTCCTCCCATGTAATACCATGTAGAAATCTAGCCTAACCTCCCCCACCTCCTCGTCGTGCTAAGTAACTTTTCTCACCAAGAATGAATGTCATTATTGCGTAGGGAAGTTTTGTGATACTAAAAGGGGGGATTCAGAACTAATACTTCTTAAAATTCATTTTAAATCCTGAACATGAATTATTTCAAAAAGTATTATTATTATTATTATTTAGGGATAGCTACACATACAAATAGATAAGACAGACCTGTACATACATGAGAATAAACCTCTGCTTTATTTATGCAATGGATGTCCGGTTTGTGATCTGAATAAGAGCAAGACGCCGCGGCACCACAAAGTGCCCACATCAGATGCTTGACGCTAGGGGTAGACATCTCTCTTAATATTGTGCACTTTTTTTTATAGTCAGGCTATCATCATATAAAGAGCTATTTAAAGAATTCTAGATACACAACTTTTCTAAATTATTATTGGATTAATCTATAACTTTACTTTACTTTACTTATCAATACCTAGACTCATGTTTTGTTCCAACATCGATCCTGGATCCTGGATCCTGGCTTCACTCTTGAAAAAGACTAAATGGCCAATGAAGCAGATATCGGGGTTCGAATACCTGTCAGGTATACTCAGATTAGCTTATCCTAAATGGTTTTATAATCTCTCTCCACGTTAATGAGGGTAGATTGATTACCCCTAGAATTCTACCTTCCTCATCTCTTCTTCATTATATAAATATAATACAAAATAATTAGAATAACTATAATTTGACTATTCCACCCTACAAAATGTATACTAAAAAGGTGGAATTTTAAAGAAAATTTAACAGCAGTTGCATAGAGGGTGAGTGGGAAGCCATTTAGGAAAAGCAACCTCAGTAGACCTGACTGGTATTCGAAGCCCGTCTCCCCAACATTGGCCGTCTAGTCTACTGAGAGAATGACAATTTAGGCAATGCAGCCACTATAGCGTATGTATAATAGTTGCATTTATATACATACACATTATATTTATCGGAAGGGAAAGGTATAGGCTTAAATACACCTACCTTTAGTGAATGATTAATGATTTTTGAAACTTTTCTTTTCATAACATGCTGCTAGTATGAAGAAATAACACTATTGATGAACTCCTCAAACTTGTCTTGAGATAAATTCTGTACTTTTGCTTCTTTCCATTTCACTACTACAACATCTTTTTAAGACTCTTCCACTATTTTTTCTAGATATCACTTTTTATATGCAAGAAATGAACAAGTCTCCTCTTTTTGAAGAAATTATTTTTGTTTTTGTACAAACGCAATGCATTATTCACTGCCTATGTAAAAGAATGTGCTGTAGGCATTTAAATTATACTCAAACTCGACTATATTTATAAATTAAGGCCACTTCGACTGACAGCTGTTATCCAACTAAAAGCACAGTAGATGGACAAATCTAAATAAATGCTGTGAATATAAACATGTAACTTCCTTCCACATGAAATTGTGTGTTTTTGAATGTGCTTGGCATTCATAGTCTCGGGCAGACAATGCTACCTAAGCGCATCCAAAATATTGATAAACAAAAAGTGCTAAACTTGCATTTTCAACAACACATATTCGGAAGTTATCCATAATTAGGTTTATCAAAGGTGAAAACTTAAACAATAATATTTTTTTCAACATTAGGATTTGAGTTTAAGACCTGTGCTACATTACACTTTGATGTACTCCACCGTCCCCCCATGTATCAGCATGTGGATATTAGAGCTTCTCTCCCACCCTCCTCAAAGTATTACGTGGGCTATGGGTGACCCCTAACCTTACAACTTGAGGTGGTTCAATTTTTAAAAAAACACCTAAAAACTTCGAAAACTATAAATTTTATCTTTATCTTTATAAACCAGCGATGGTTTTAATTTTCAATACAATTTTTTTGCTAGCACCTAATTTTGCATTTGGTACCCATAAATGTTGTGAAACTTTATTTTAGGAACACCCAATGATGTTTACAGCAATTTTGAGGACATCTTTGAACCAAAACAAAATTTTCAAAGTTTTAGAGCATCAATACAACATAATCAACCTCGGTAAGAATACCTAATATTGTTATATAGTAGGTCTATATAGCTACTATAATAATAAAAATTTCATTACATCATTTGAATATTTTTTGACACTATTTTCATCAATATAATTTGCTTGGTTACAATAGAATATGAAATTATATATACTGATTAATAGGCTAATATGTTTATCAAAATTGTATAGGCCTAGGCTACCATTAATGTTCCTTCTTTCAACTTGCAGGAATTCATCTTGGACCAGTCATAATGGTGATAGACCAAAAATAAATCACAATAGTAGCTCAAATTATACTACAGAAAATTTCCGTAAACAAAATGAGTCAAATACAACCACCGTGTCTCCATTTTGCAGTGAGAATCAAAACACAAAATTGCTACAAATTAAAGATTCTTTGCATGTTACAAAGAACTCAAAGCCGGCCAAAATTATTTCACAGCCAAGAGTTATTTTAGGCTCTATAGATCAAAATAAATTTTATTTGACCAAAGATTCCTCTTTTCCACCCAATGAAAAATTTAAAATTGTACAAGAAAACAATATTACTGGACAATTTGTCCCGTCTATAAAGCCCCAGGAGATCTATGAATCATTTGATATAGAAAATAATTATCAAAGTAAAGTTGATAATAAATATCCAACAGAAAATTTTTATGATCTAAAGGAATTTCAATCTAAACCTAGAAACAGGTTGAACACTGGTGGAGAATCTGTTTATTCAAAAGATAATAGGTTATTTCACAATGATGGATTATTGGAAGATGAACATATTGATCTGTTTACATATTGTTCCCCAGAACAATCTCAAAGGACTGAGAGTTTCCAAGACCTACAAATTTCTGGTACTGACAGATTAATGGAATCACAACCACTTTTCAATCAGCTCAAAGGAGCTACTGATAAACAAGAATCTCATGACTCTAATTTGTCTGATGTAATTGATTTTCAATTCCTGTCCCCATCTGGAAAATATCAAATTGAAATGATTTCCCATCAAAATACTGCTTTGCAAATACCAGTGCCGTCTACCTCTAAACATAAATATAAAATGGCTTTACAACCTCATATTGATTCAAAGGATGGAAAAACAAATTCACAACATAGTTATAAACCAAAAACTGTGAGATCTAGTGATCACGGCAAATGTTTGTCAGTTTATAATGATACAGATTTGTGCAATGATGTTTTGCCAATTGAAAATATGCCACAAAGCATTAAAAAAAATCTAAAATTGTTGGATATAGCTCCTGTCAATAAAATACAACCTTCCATAATCAAAAATATTCAAACAAATATAAGTAATGTTTGCTATAATGAGTTCTTAAAGCAAGAAAAACCAGGGTTCTTCAATAATAACGAGTCATCAAATCAAGAATCTGATGAAGAAAGTAACAATATTTGGGATGACATTGCCTGGTTTGATGTGTTAAATACAAAATTAAAAAACTTCCAAAAACAATATTCTATATCTGATTCATTAAATACTTCTGATGCATCTTTTATCACAAACCAGGCAGAAAATGACTCTTGTGTAAAAAATAAACATAACTCATGTGACGAACACATAATAGATTATAATAATGATTTAAGCAATGATTCCATTTCTTTTAGTGATATTTGTGACCAACATTCATTTTTTGATGGCGGTAAAGTGAACTCTTCTTGTGATGAACAGAAATTTAATTCACCAAGATCAATGGTACAGGTATGTCCTGAGAGCAATAATGATGTTCAAATGTTAAATTCACAGACTAGTCAATTTATAAACACTGCTAAAATTTCAAACTCAAATGCACAGTTTGATAAGGTTAGTGAAGATGATTTTAGTTGGCTTGATGAAATATTGTTCACTGGCACACCTGACAAACACTTCTACACAGACAGTCACAAACATAAAAATGAAAAGTCATCACCCGAATCCAAGAATTTAAGAAATAATATACTGGTAACAAAAACCTCACCATCAATAGAAGAATCTTCAGACATTCTCATTTCACAGGAAACAAAACAAATAGTAAGTGGTAAAAATAAACAAGAAATAAAAAACAACCCAAAAGTAAAACAAAAAATTTTTCAAACCAAAACTGCAAATGATAACACTCAAGTAACGGTTTCTTTTATGAACCCATTCCTTCCAAAGTTGACTAGGAAGCGTAGTAACAAGAAAATGAACACAATTAATAAGCCTTGTGATGCATTAAGGAAAGAACATTTTGTTTATGATGATAATAAAGATAACAAGAGTGAAGTTACTATTGGTTCGGCCAATATTACAATTAGTGCAGAAAAGGTCACAAAGTTGGATATGAGTAAACCAAGAATGTCACTCACTTGTAGAAAAACAAGAAAACTTCTAAAGAAAACATCAACATTTAAGAGCCCTCTTATACAGACAACACTTCATTTTAACAAGGTAGGTGAAACATTTGGTTGATCTTGCTTTAACTAGAAAATATACTTGTTTTGCTAGTGCAATAAAGCCCAACTCATACAAACTCCAGCCAAAAATCAAAATATGGCCCTTTTATTAACCTTCAAATGCATATAAAATCCTATTAACATAATAATAATACTAATATTTTTTACATCCATTACCTAATATAATATAATAAATTTAAAAAGTTTGTAAGTTTGTAAAATTGATAGAATACAGCGAGACGTTAAAAATACAAATTCTTTAAACAGACAAATAGGTAACCACAATAAAAAATAGAGCCCTAGGCCATTCTTGTACTCAAATGCTGGGCATGTCAATCCTAAAGATCTGACTAAATACCAAACATAATTAACATGTGTAGTATGGGTCTGCGAGCTCAAGTTTTTCTTATATCTTAGTTGATCTCTAACAAGATTTTCACAAAGCTCCTGATTATTGAGTCGGGCTTAGGTTGAAAATGCTAACTATATCATTTTAAAACTTAATTATGTCAATAGAAAATACATATATATTAACTAATATTATTTTAATTATTTGTAATGAAATAAAAAGATATTGAAAATAAAATATTTTTAATTATAGAATTATTAACTTTTAAATATAGGTACTGTGATAATAATAGATAAATTATTTATGATCGGTCTACAATTCAACTGTCAGTCCAATGTACAGTTAAAAAACAAGCATTTATGACAATAAGTTTGGATGTGCATATTTAGCAATGTTAATGTGTAAACACCCGCCTCCCCCATTCAATTCCATGCCCACCTGGAACACACCTATTCACTTGGTTCTGACCTACCATAGAGAGAAGTTAGAGCATTAATGATTTAAAATTGTACACAGCACACTTTTGCATTAAACTGTATATACTTGATACTGTCTTGCACTAAGCTTATTTGTGTTCTAACGGTCTTAGGCCGAGTATTCACTTGTGTATCAGTATATCTAGTCACCATTGCGTATCAGTGGAGATGTAAAATCATTGCAAAGTGGCGTGTAAAGTGTGATACAAAGATATGCAACAAGCCTCATTGGTCAAATGTTGGTTTTTCGCCATCACATTAAAGGAATGATACGGCACTAGGATGCAACATATGTGTACAGGCAACCATTTTACCGTGTTACATGCTCATTCCTGTCGAGGACGCCCAGCGGAAACCTTGTGTATGTTATTATAGATATATTTTTGGCCCAATGGAAGGGAGTAAGGAGGAGACCATATGATTTATAGAAATACACCGTAAAAGTTACTCAATTTGGGACCCAAAGCATCCTAATCATTTCAACAAAGTGTGAAAACAAGATGCGTGGGAGGACAGATGTGCTCATTGCGGCAGAATAACTAGAACTGAATACTCAAGTTTGACCCCCAACAAGTATAAAGAAAAGTAAATAACGAGTTATTCATCACCTGACACACAATGCAAGGCAAAGAAATGACATTTTTGTAGAAGCTCAACACTGCTAGCCTATTGTAACCCCCCTTTTTTATTATACCATAAATAAAAGTTAGGTTGATCACAAGAGAGTTTATTTTTTTTATTCCAACAAAAACATTACTCGAAGAGAGAAGGCGAGACAAGCCCAGTGCTAGGCGCAGATATCAATACAATAAGGCCATAATAAACTATATAGAAATAAATGATTTGGGGCATGACCCCAAGCTCTAAGATGGCCGGCCAGGGACCCACAATATTAACATTGATTTAAATTGACCTTCGTACAAATATGTCATGTATAATGATAATAATTGAAGATTGAAACAATAACCTGTAGACTAAAAACAATCATAAGATATAGACTAGTCGCCATCGGCGATCCTCCAATAAGTAATGTAGATGACAAGGTGCCCTAAAAAAAGGTTTATCAATACAGCCATCATAAGGCCCAAAAAATAGAACCAAGATCCATTATTAAAAAGGACCTATAAAATCGAGTAACCTAACTGCTAACAAAACTAACAAACTAAGAGCGCGGGCTCGCGGTCCCAGATTTGACCAACCAAGTACAGATCTATAGAAATTTAATTCCCCAATAATGACAAGTAATACAATCATTCAACATGATTCTACTAAAGTACCCATAGGGTACAATTTAACAAATATCCCGCATATCAAAATGGCGGTGTTAAAAGTTTCAAATCCACCCGTGAAGCGGATGAGATGTGTTAGCCTATACAATAATTTCTTTAAGTCCAACTGCGCAACCATGATCTCTACTAAAAATTCTGCAGCCTCAATTTAAAATAACGAAAGTTAAATCTTAAGCAGATATTGCCGAAACAGTAATTTAGAATCCACCATAAGCCAAACAGAATTTTGATATAAATAAACTAAATCTAATTTGACACTAAGTATCTCACCTAGAGACTGCGGTGGAATGTGTGTCATGGCTATAGAGTCCTGCCATTAGATACACCTAAGTTGAATCACGTGTTCTTACAGCGTGGGGAGCAAGGCAGGGAAAAGGGGGGAGGGGAGTGCATAGTTCTGGAACACTCACACAGTCTGGGTATAATTCAAATCGCGCGCCGTTCAACCGACCGTTGATACCACAACATTGTTGTCGGTGTGCACGGATCTGCGCATGTCGATCGTCTCTTGTTTCTCTTTGGGCGGGGCACATCTAGAGGTGGACTTCAAGCCACGGTCCCTCCGCTAAGTTGGAAACAAGTCGTGCCGTGATGTGTACGTAGCGTGGAGCCTCGTTGTAGACCAGCCAAATGGGGACAGAATTGGTGAGCCAAAACAATCCTATTCCTTTCATGTTGTAACGAGGTTACACTATGAATCTGTCACTCTCGATCCATAGTTCATGTATCTCTTTTAATCTCGGATCAAAAGTTTGAATATCCACATATTTCTAAAGTATATATATTTAAAAACTGCCGAAAAGCAGGACCGTACTGTACAATCATTTTCAGCCTATTTATATAGCTTAATATGAATACACCCGAAGCAAAATAATGATGTTTGTAAGTTAACCTGAGAAACATTATTTTAATATGGTGCCTTTTTTCTCTCTCATAATGCTGTGTCTACTTTGTTTACTATTTCTTTTTACTAACTTTACAGAAACACACTGATAATATGTTGGAAAAAAGTAATGAAGAAGCCATATGTTTCACTTTTCTAACAGAAGAAATGTTCACTGATATTGAGAATAAAATGGTTGAACATAAAATTCAGGAAGTTGCACTAACCATAATTTACAAGTAAGTTTTCTCTTACTTTAATTTTTGTTTCCTGTATTAAGAACATGCAGATATTCACACTTGCTACCCCTCTACCACCATTCTCAAATAGTGTGTTGGATTGAAAATACTAGTAACACTTACTTTATATAAATAATATAATATTTTCACTCGCACTAGTGGTTACATGATTTAAGACATTAGTCTCACAATATACTACATTGCAGATTGAAGTTTTAATTATACACTAATGCTGATGCACTTCCTCTAAACTAACATCCTCACCACTACTCCTTATATTAAGCTAAAAATTTAACTTTGTTAACCGTAGTATTTAAAATACATATTTTTAGTTATAGTTGTATTCTCCATAATATATGATACACTTTTTTCAGTTTTAAAGGCATCATATAGTTCCGGTTTTGGCCACCATATGTCCAATCCTATAAAATTACCCTTTAGGTATATAGCCAGATGGTTGTAGAATACCGATGACAGAGAGATCAGGGTTTGAATACCAGTCGGGTGCACTGAAGGTAGCTTTTCTACAATAGTTTCCCACTCTTTCTCCATACAAATATGTTTACATTTCATCTAAATTAAACCTTCCTCATCCCTAACACATTAGCATTATTAGTACATATGCATACAATCTGAATGGCTAGTAAGATGCTGTCTAAAAAAAGCTGTCTAAGCTAGACCTTAGTAATTAGTTCTCCGCATGTTGGCTGATGGCCAAACCATCTGAATCTTCTTCTTGTTGACATAGGCTTTGCCAAACAGTTCCTTAAGCTGCCTTGACTGCCTTTTAGATTATTGATTAGACTTAAAGCCGCCTTGATTTCTTTTAGATTATTGATTAGACTTAACCTACCTTCGAAATTTGGGATCTCTCTTGGAAATTTGGCACTCTTGATCGTTGAACCCTTCTAGATTCACTGATAGCAATACTTGGCACACTATAAGTCTGGTTTGCAGCTCCTTTAAGGCCTGCTTTGTTTCATATGCTCTAAACAGCCTTTGCTAACTTCTCTAATTCCTTTTGTTAATTATTTTCTAACATGTCCTACATGAAAAAAAATCTCCTTTTCATCATCTCACATTTATTTTTACAACATAAAAATGACCCATTTATACTCACATTACATTCCTTTTTTGTTTATGTTTTCTCAAATTCTACCATATCTCACACCCACATTAATTATCAATGTTTTCTTCCATCATCCGTTTTAGTTTGTAATTATAAAATCCATTTAAAAAATATATCAATTAAATTTCAACATAATATATTTGATCAATTTTTTCTTTTTATGTGTTTCTTCCTTAGGGAAGGTTTCTGTCAACTTAATAAACCTGAGAAATCTTCAAAATCGGCTCGATGCACCCAGTCTGGAATTATGTTTGGTATTTCGTCTATTAATAGCGTTACCAAGTATTATTTCCTTCGTATCAACCCTGGGGACTCAACGAACACTGGAGCTAAGAGGTACTATCTCTATTGTTTCTTCATCTATTAATAGTGATACCAAGTATTATTTCCTTCGGATCAACCCAGGGGACTCAACGAACACTGGAGCTACCATTGGCCTTTTAGGTTATATTTTGCTTTCAAACACCTCTTAGTTTTGGCTGAAAGCACTCATACCAATTAGGGTTGAAAGCTTCAAACAATTTCCATATGAAAATAACTAATTGCTTTGCTATGAACCAGCATTATAAAATAGATTTTATTTGGGATTTGGTTGATTTGATAGTATCAATTTTGTGGTTGTGTTAGATTTATTTTATTTGCTACTATGCTATCATACTAATCTTAGCCAAATATAAACTCAATAATAATATTATATCTGTAAAGGGGAGCATGGGGGCTGAGTTATTGAGTTAATCTGGCTTAGTTTGCAAGAAACGAGGAAACCCTGGTTTGAATTCGGCCAGGTTTACTGAGGGTAGTTTTTCTTAATGGTTGACTCTATATTCTACCGTCTTCAGCCATACTTCATTAGGGTAATTAAATGTGGAAAAAACGGCCAAATAGTAAAACATGGAGAAGTTTATTTTATTTACATAACACGTTTAAAAAAATTATAAATAATTATTACTTACTAGCATTCCTCTACCTTTTTCCATATGTAAGCAAATGTACCTCAAAAAACAAAAAGTGAATTGGCTTAAAAAGATTTACTAGTATATAAATAGCTTTAATTAGACCATTGAAGCTAAGTTGCCAGTTAACACTTAGGTAATTGAAGTACTATTTCTTTTTGATAATGTTTCAGGAACTTTCTCCAATATTTACTTAGCAGCCCTTTCCGTAAAATTTGTTATGGGGCACAAGAAATGTACACTTACCTGATTGATATGTTTAATTTTCCCGCCAGACAAGGTGAGTGGAAATAAAGTTTGTTTAGTGAACAATATATGGTAGTAAATGCTAGACTCAACCATTTATATTAAAATATTTGTTAGAACCATTGATTTTCTTTTAAATATTACTATCATAATTTATTAATAAATATGATTATCAAGAATGTGTTCATGGGGAAGGGATGTGGTTCACAAGACATATATAAATGCGTGTTGATGTTATTTATTGAACCGTGATACTCGATAAACATATCCTTACCCATTGTTCACTGGATCGTAGGAGAAAGAGCTTCTCTTCCAAAACTATATCATTCGCCCCCTTAAAGGGTGTCGGGCTCCCCTTGATTGCTATGTCCTCTTGAGAAATTAGTGATAGACAGATCCTTCAAGTAGGAATAATTGGCAACTCTCTACTCTAAAGAAGGCTTGGTCAGCATTGAACTATATTCAATATGGTGTATGAACTCAGACAGAAGGCTCTCCAGAAGATGATTGTAGGGGGTTATGTTTGGCAGTTTAGTGTCACTCTGTGACAGACAGTAAAACGTTAAATTATCCACCCCTGGCTTGATATATTTTCATAATCTTTTAGAATATTAGCAATATATTTAGTTAATTATGTTTGTTTCCAGTGTGCTTGACATGGTTGTTGCTGGACCCTTTGGTAGGCTGTTGGCTGTTGGATCCTGACCAGCCCATCCACACGTTTAGTGAAGCCATCGATAGACTCGGGGCGAAACCAGCGGTATCTTACAATTTAGTTTTACTAGTCTCTATAATTTTACATTTTATTAATATGTTTTTATACTATACTACTATACTTCAGGACGAGTGTGTTGACTCTTAGTGAGCTGTATAACTTAACTTATGAGAACAGTATAAGGGGAATAATTGTTAAGCAATGGAGGAAGGAGGATAAATATAGTGTAATTACCATCATTGTTAGTGTAGAGCTTCACGTTATACTGATCCGGAAACAACTTAATTAGAGTAAAATTTTCATATATTATTTTAAGGTTTGTTCTAAAAAAATTGTGCTTAGGAGCTACAACCGTTGGTATATGTTAAACCTCATGAATCTACCTAGTAATTAGTATTACTATTTATATTAAGGCTAAATCCTTTGAATTCTTTAAACCCAAAGGGATATTCAAAATTCAAAGATTAAAAAAGTATAAAGTTCAAGATTAGAAAAAGTAAATACAAAATTTCAATTTCTTTTATTATTATTATAACTATTATGATTCTTACTAATGGTTTCACCCAACACAGCTAAATGACAAACTAAACAACCAGACCCCATACCATTAATTTACCACTTAATTTTATATGAATTTTCATCATAACAAATTTTTTTTAAATCATTTTCAATTTCTATTTTCCTTGACAACTAAAAAAAAAACCTCACTTTGATGGCTACATGGTCTAAGGCGCTACTCTTGCTATAGACTAGAATGCCAATAATGGGGAGATTGGGGTTCGATCCTGGTTGGGTGTACTGAGTGTGATTTTCCCTAAACGGTTCCCCACTCTCCATGCAAATGTGGATACACTTATTCTAAATTCAACCTTACTCACCCCTGACCCATTAACATAATTTGTTTATAAGCCAAATGGGTAATAAAACGCTGTGCTAAAAAAAATTAAAAAGTCGATAGGATCAGAATTGAAGGAGAAGAAAATCATACCCATGTGAGAAAGTTAACCTCTTATGCTTATTATTTTTTCTAATTCATAATTTTTAGGTAAAGTCAGATTCAGAGTTTAGAAAAAGTTGATTTGACTATCTCTAATATATATTATTAATAATAGTTATTTTGAAGGAAAATTGCTACATTAAAAATAGTTTTTGGTTGTCATCCCCAGGTGATTAAGAAAAAGGACAACTTTAGTCAGTCTTGCCAACTGCTAGGGGTATTATCCCTCGTGGTAGAGAAACTTTACCACAATCTGTCATCACAGAAATTGTGGAAACTGTTTGTCGACATGGAGATGAGGCTTGTTCCTTTACTTGCGGGTAACTATTAAAGATAGTAAAATAACATTCCAATTCAAAATTCAATTAAACAAAGGTGGATTTAGCTTTGTTCTAGCTGAGGCCAAAGAGATTTCATTTGAGAATCCAGAAGGTGAATTTTTCCAACTCTTCTTTTTAAAATACCAAAATGTGCCAAAAATTGGTTTGGATACATATATATTATTACAGTTAATGCAGTGAAACTTGATTGCAAATAAGATTAGAACACTATCCTCTTCCTAGCACTAATTCACACTTGTGTACATTGTTGTTTTCCCAATAAATACTCGCTGGAATTTATTACATTTTGCCTTCACTTTTAGACGTTACTATCTGCGTAATTCTGAGAGTTTTTTTTTGTTCCAACCAAAGACAAATGCATCTAAATGGAAGTTTGGAAAATTAGGAATAGCAAGTTATATCCAGCTTATACACTACACTTAACTTTATTTAATATGTGAATTGATTAGCTGAAGGAATGAATGTTTTTAATTTAGGTATTATATATGACTAAGTTCTAGTCAGAAACTGCATTAACGTGCAGTTGTCTGACTTTTTTTACTCTGCAAAAGTTAAATCAATATATATGGAAGAGTTTTCAATTTTCTTATTAAAAGTATGTTGTATATTTGTGCATTCAAAAAATATATATCTATTAGTTTTCTCTGTGTTTTTACGATGTTGGGTTTTGTCTCTTATGTGCTTGCACTATTCTTAACAGTAAGTATCTTAATTCACCTAACGATAGGTTAATTTGGCACATGCATATAAAGGATATCAGTTTGAATATTGCTTGGATCAACTAAAATTGGTTGTATGCTGGGAATGCTCATGTTGTTAATAAACACGCATTTTAAATTACTGAAACAACTCGGATATATAAAACATATTTCTTTCTTTCAGATATACATATATTATTTATATATTTTTATTATTATTTTTCAGTGATGGAACTTCGTGGTATTTCTGTTGACAAAGCTAAACTAGAAAAGATGAATGTGCTTCTGAAGGTAAACTTACCTTAACTAGTAGATCTTGCTACTCATCTAGGCTATTCTCATTTAAATACACTAATGGGGAATGAGTAAGGTATAATTTAGAGGAATTTATTTGCTGTGTCTGTGTAGAGGGAGAGTGAGAAACTATTTAGGAATAACTCCCATCAGTACATCCAGCTGGGATTCAATCCCAAGCCTTGCTATTAGCAAACCAGACTAGATGAAACCTCACCGATGTGGGTATGAACAAAAACTAATTTATATTTATAATTATAAAATACGTTAGTTTTACTAACTTCTTTACATTATATATATTAAGGAACCAATTATGTATAGTAATTAAACTGTGCTTGACCATTGTTTGAATATCATTCTTATAAGGTTTTGCCAATTGTAGCTAATGATTATTATATATATATATATATATATATATTATAATCATTTTTTCTGCTTCTCTAATTTATAGTTAATTTTAAGGCATTTAATTGTGTTTATAATTTGACTAATTTTTCGAAGGTCTAAAAATAACTTTATTTTAATAACTCTTTATGTGAAACCTATTTTTACTTTTAGGAGTGAATAATGTTCTATACATGGAAGAAGATACAAGCTAGGGGCACCTTCTTCTATGTTTAGTAATATTTGCATCAGAAAATAAAAATAGGTTTTACCTAAAGATTTATTTATAATATTACTTAATCACATTATTTCCATCATGTTTCTTTTATTAATTTTTTATGTTCTTTGCCACTTTTTTTGTGTGTTTTCCTACAGATGTGTCCCATGATTATCCGACATATTATTTTTTCTCCCTTTTGCTTCATGTTTTCTCATTTGGATAATTTCATTGCACTTTCAACACTTCCCCTTGAACACTATCTATATTGAATAAAATATCATTTAAGGAATTGAGCTGAACAAAAAAATTTCTTTAAGAACTTACCTCTACCCAGGAGATTAACTCTAAAGTGGGTTTCTGTTTTCATTGTAAAAGTCATATTTGAATACAATTTTTTAATAAATAATTTGTTTAAAAATGAGGTGGCCCATTGGGTAAATAATTGTATAGTAATAAAAATTGGTAAACCTAAAGAAAAAGGGGAAATAAACTAATAAGAGTAAATTCGATGAACATTATTTTTCTTTCTCTTCACCAAATTTACTCTTGTTAGTTTATTTTCCCTTTTTCTTTAAGTTTATCAATTTCCATTATTATAGAATTAACAAATAATTTATTACTTGCAGCTTAGCTACAAAAATCTTTAGATTTTAACTAAACAGATCCATGTCGAAGAACCGTCAAAAATATTATTAAAAAATAGATTTAAAAAAAAAATTAAAATGAGAAAAGAAGGATACCACTGGTTATGAAAGTAATGGCTGTTTATTGGAGAAAATTGGTTGTTACTACCTAATCTCTTGGCCTAGATTTTATTCTTTCAAAACTATTCAGGAGGGAGTTTTTGGTTTCCTCTTTTAAAAAGTTTAACACCTTCTTCTAAAGAGTAATTTTGTGTTTATTCCGTATGTTTGTCATCAGCCCTCTTTCAGAACTTTCTTCTATATAGGATAGTGAGAAACTCAAAGTGTTAATAGAGATTTTTCTTAATCCAATTGGAAAAAAAACACTTAACAATAAGTTGACAAATTAATGAAGAAATATTATTTATCTTATTAATCTTTAGAAACTTTTTTTGTCATTGCGTCTTTCTACTGCCTTTGGGTGTTAGAGATGAGTAAGTTTGAATTTAGAGGAAGTATACCTGCATGTATGTGGAAGGAGGGTTGAAAACCATTTAGGAAATTCACCTTGAGTACACCTGACCAGAATTTGAACCAAGATCTCATCATCAGAAATCTAGTATACTACTAAGAATGACACCCTCTTGCAAATATTAACAGGTCAAAACAAAGCCTGGGGAGTTTCAAACACACTGAGGCAGACATGCTAAAATACTTTCTGCCAATATAGTATGTTTTAATGTAAGTAATGTTTGTGCACAGTCGGTATTTGATTTGTAACTCACTTCATAGGGCCAAATAGATTTGTTGGAAGCAGCTGCGCACAAAGTGGCCGGTAAACCATTCCATCTCAACTCTACTGTTCAACTGAGGACCATCTTGTACGAGGAGCTAAAGCTAGACCAGAAACACAGCATCCACATCAAGGAGACAATCTCTCTCAAGGCCAAGTCCACTTCTGAGCCTGTGGTACGACAAACTCTTTGGCAATTTTGGAAAATGTATTGGTTAGGGGTCTGCAAGTACTTTAATTTTGATTCCAAGCCTTTAATAGAAACTCAGGTCTAGATTCAACAGGTTTATAGACTTGGAAAATTCAATCTTGTCTTTTAAAATCTATTTCTGTACTGTATTAGAGGAAACCCAGGCAAAGCACATATGCTAAGCAAAAAGAATAAAAAAAATAGCTAAAAATTAGGTTTGAACCTTATTACATAAATTACTATGACACATTTTTAAGACATGTGTTTTCTAACTTGAATAAAAGTTTGAGTTGATATAGTCTAATATATTAAATAACATGTTATTAATTACCAAATTTTACAAACTATTCACTTTGACTGTATACCCGGGCAAAGTGAATTTTATGATAATACAATCAACTTCACTAATATAAAACATTGTATTGACCTTATATGGATTGTAAATTTGGTATATTACTAAAAATATTTTTTAGCTGACATACCACAAATAACATAGGTACATAATTAACATAAAAAATCAACCAAAATAATGCACAGTTTTCATTCCTTGCACTGACTACACTGAATCCAGCCTTCTGAAGGTGGCTTTAGATATGGATAACCACAAACTAAACAGATTTATTTCATATTTTCTTGATGTACGTCTTCTGGTTGTGCGAACAAAGTTTTTGCTGTTGTTGTTGCAGTTTCTTAACAGGAGTAGACACCTCAGCTTTCTGGCATTTTCGTTTTCTAAGTGCGAATTTTTCATTGCTAATTTTAGGAATAGGTCTTATGTTGAAAGGTCTGAGAGTTTTCTTTTGTTTGTTTCCGGTCTTAATCACCAGTGTTTGGGTGGACCACTGGATAATTTGAACGATCTGTTACTGTGGCTGGAGCAAAATCTTCAATAAAAATATGTGGGTTGTAAGGTTAAATGTCAGATTTTTTGAAGACACTGACATCATTTTGAATTGAGGATCCTTTTAAATAAGCTGGCACAAATATTTTGCAAATGTCATACTGATTAATGATTCGACCAGCTTGACTTTTCGGAAAGACATTCATATCTTTCTCAAAATGTTTCTTTACAAGCCCATGCACAGACACTTCAAGGGGCTGCATTTTGTTCATTGTATGGGGTGCAAATGAAACAAAAGCCTCGTTGTTTCGTGTGGCATATTCCAATGCTGGATAATATATATGAGCCTTGTGATTGTCAAGGAGAAGGATAATTTTCTTTTCCTTCGCATGCCTCACAGTTTCCAAAAAGAACTGAAGACAAACAAGAAACGTTGGTACATTCACCCAACCATTATCGGTACAACATCCTTAAGTTCCAGGGGAGGCACCATCTAACAGTCAAAAATAAAAAAAGGGGAATAAACTAATCTCCTGGATTGCAACAACAAACTACAGTTGTTAACTGTCCGCGCTCAGAACAGGCTATTACCCCATTTTGTCTTTTTCCTCGGGTGCTCACAATCTTTGGTGGGCTATTGGTGGTTGTTTGGATATCTGTTTCATCCATATTGTAAATATAACCAGGTCCAGGGTTGTTCTTTTCTACTTGTACACAATCTTCGGATGGCGATTCTTACATTTTGACAACCAGTCCTCTCCATTCATTCCATTTTTGAACAGGTGTTTTATTTGGTTAGCTTTTGCATACTCAAAAATTAATTTAAAAAATCTACTCTAGTTAATCCATAAAAAATTGTGTCCACAAATTTAAGATTATCTTTTAAACTCATTCTCCTGTTGAAGTGTGAAGACAATTTGGAATCTAAGTAGAAGTTGTTTCATTTGACCCCTTCTTCGAGTGACAAAGGTTGAAATTGGAATTTCATACTTTTTTGCTACATTTGATATGCTTTGTGTTTTTATGTCCTGTAACGCATTTCTTATTGTATCCTTGGATCAACTAGCCTGTTCTGTTTTTCTTTTGTAGTTGTACTGTTTTTCTTTTGTAGTTTTAGTAAACCATCTAAAATAAATAAATAAAGATGATATAAATAGTATATAAGTACACTACAATATATATTTAAATGTGAATATGGGGTGCCTATTTAGTTTACTAAAACATATATTACTAGATAGTAGCCTAATATCCTATTCAAATTAATGTAAACTTAAAAAATAACAGAACTTAGAATAAATTCAGAATACCCGGGCATAGTGGATAGGCTATTCGCTTTGTCCTATCCTCTTTGCCCGGCATACTCTTTTTTAAATTCACTACCAATATGCAGGAAAAAGGTTTCTTTACAAACCAAGTCTACTATTGTAATCTATTAAGAAAAGGTATTATATCAGATGAGCAAAGATAAAAAATACATATTCTTAAAACAAAATGGTACAAATACGCCTAACATATCTTCAGAATTATTTAAGGAAACACAAAATATTTCATATTATGTCTGTGTAAATACTTATATTTCAACGGCTCAAACACAACTATTTCTAGGTCATCAGCAACCCCCTGAAAACCCCAAAGCTTTACCTTTCTCCAGTGCCAAGAAATAACCGTATGCTTGGGTGTTATTTGTGAATGGTGCAGATGACACAGTAAATGATTTTATAATTTCAAAGATTTCTATTTTATTTGAAATATATGAGTCTTAGTTTGATTTTAAAACATTTTTAAGATTTCAATAATACTGTAATTTTTATTTACATATTTAAGTTTTAAAATGAGATGGGTTGAATCCAATTTTTCACGACTCTAAATCTTATAAAACCCAAATTTCACCAATGGTTAATTTTTTGATATTTCCTGGAATTGGAGCCATTGTCCTTTGGCTCAGTAGACTGACACAATCCTATCAAGCTAAGGTGTTGGACAACTGTTCCTTATGATACTGTAACTATAGTGCAATATTGTACTTGTATTCAGCTTCGTCAGCTCAAGGCGGTCCACCCTTTACCTGGCATAATCCTGGAGTACCGCCACCTTCATAAGCTCAGGTCCACCTACACGGAGGGGATGATGCAACATATCCAAAGAAACTACATCTTCACCACATGGTTTGTTGACATCATATTCCACTCGCAATTTGTTGAAATGTTTCATATCACCAGAGTTGGATAAACGGTCATTCCTTAAGGACTTGAGTTCTGTCCTGTCTGGGTATAGTGAGGGTGAAATGGAGGCATTTTACTAAACTGACTCGACCACAATCTGGCAAGAGCTAATGATGACATTGTGTACTTTTGCACTAAAGTATACTTAACACATTCTTTTACTAAGTTATGTGTTAAACCATCCCTTCAAAGATATGCCTTTCTATTAAGTTGGATCAGATCAACTATTTCACAAATCCTAATCTCCTATTTACCTTTGAATCCTGAATCTCACCTCAAAATCTGAATATTGGAAAAAAATTATGAATATAAGAGTACTCATCTGTGACCTGGTTAAATTCATCCTATAATTATAGTTGGTCTCGAACCACCAATAAACAAATTTAACTTGAAAACTTGAAAATAAAATGAATATTGTAAAAGATTTGCGTCTCAAATCCTCAAATATCTTTAAGGACTAGAGGGCCCCTCTATACTGTTTATACCTTTTTTTATGTCTTCTGTATCCTACCCACATCCATTCAACAGTGGGTTCTTTTTTTAGTTGTTGACCTGAAAAACATTCCAACTGTCAGATGTCTCCACAGCACCCTCTTCGATTTATTTTTCTTCCTGGTCTTACTCAACACAACTGCATATTTTACAAACAACATCCATAAAATTATAGAGAACAGTAAACAATGAATTGTTCAGCACCAGACACACAATACAAGGCTAAAAATTAACTCATTAAAGAAGCCAAGGTCTATTATTCTTTCCTCTTTCTATAGGTGGGCTTTCTCACTCAATTTTCACTCATTAGTATTTTATGCATATAACCTGAATAGGTTGTAAAATGGGGTTTTAAAAATTAAAGCCAAGGTACTTTATATATATATTTTTTTCAAGTTATGTCATCTGCAGAATTTACTTTTGAAAGATATTATCAATACTAATATGTTTATATTTTTTAAAAGGCTCTTCCTGTTCTAACTAAAGTCCATCTAGCATAGGAGTGGTGGTAGCTGAAAGTTTTAACAGAAGATTTTTATTCCAGATATTGATTGAAAAACACTAATGTGGAAATAGCTATTTTATTCTTAGTAATTAGTCTTAAAATGAAGTGGCCCAATGGCTAAATAATTTTATTGTTGCCGAAATATTATTCTATTTGTGTCAAAATGTGTATGTGACTACTTCTACTATAGAAGACAGAATAAAGGAAGAAGATGTCACATTTGTGTATTGGATTCTTCCCACATTTTTCCTCTTTCCATAGGTGGGCTTTTGTCTTCAAATTTACTCTTAGTAGTTTATTTTTCCTTTTTCTTAATTTTATCAATTTTATTTACTATAAAAAAATTCTCAGTAATAGGATATTATCAATCAAAAGTGTTGAGTATAAAAATTCTTTTAAATCGATTATAATATAAACATAGTTACAAGGTTGAGCTGTATTGATGTAAGTCTTATCTATAATTTTATGTCCCTTTACTCCTTTGGGATTCCAGAATGGATGGAATGTCTGAGAGTTAATATCTATCAGTCATATAACCACTTAGTTATTTTCACAATGAATGCCCATGAGTATGGTACGATATGTGACACACCGAAACATGTTGGAACAATTTTATCCAGACATTCCATCCATTGCTGGAATCCCAAAGGAGTAAAGGGATGTCAAATTACAGATAAGACTTAGATCAATATAACTCAACCTTGTAGGCCTAACTATTTTTATATTAATAGCAACATTCATCTTAACTTAATTTTGAACTACTCCTTACTTAATATTTGATAGTTTAGAATGTCTTCTAAAATATTTTCGCAAACAACTTAGCTGTTGGGCTTATGATTAAACCTACTCCCTAACTTACCCTTACCCATTCATCCACACCTGAGCACAGTACCAGGCTACTATCACTGGTCACCTAAACATCTTTCCCTTTCCGCTTGGTTTCACATACACACAGAATATCAATTTTTCTTCTAAAAATTTCCTCTAACATTTCATTGTTGTTACCACACACTCCTCTCACATTCCACGTTCCAATAGTCCATTTTCTCGCTAGCTTGTCTACATTTGGGCCCTTCAGTTTTAACCTCAACTGCCCATCGTATCCTTGGTCTTCCAAGGCTATTCTTTCACAGTTTATTATAGTAATTTGAAATAGAGTAGAACAGGTTATTAGCCTTGATCGTACCCGCACCCATTACAGTATTCACTGCTTACGGTAAGGATGTTGTACCGATCGGTGTTGGCAAATTTTAGCCAGTATACCACAAGTATAACCGTTGATCACTCTTACCCTGATCACACTTGCACTGTTCTAATTATAGGATAAACTTAACAACCAGGCCCCAGATAGTAATTTAACACATAACTGAATGTATAGATGTTATAAATAATGGATTTCAAGAAATAATATTAACATTTAGTTACTGTGTGTGTTTTCTATTATTCTCTTATGTTCATAACTATTTGAGATTCAGGATTCGAAGATAAATTTGAGATGCATATTTGTAAAATAGGGGTTTTGACCCAACTCTACTGAATATTGATAAACTAACTTGAGTAGAACAAGCCAGCAGCATATCACTTTACCCTCACTAGTGGTCGCGTGATTCAAGACGTCACTGTAACACTCGATGCAAATAAAACTAAACAACATAATTTTAAATCTAAATGAAATATAATATTAAGAGCATTGGGTCAACTCCAATAACTATTTCATAAATCCGAAACTCCAATTTACTTTCAAATCATGAATCTGAATCTTGACCCAAAAAAAATTTAACATAAGATAAAATATAAATATATTAGAATAATAGATATTATTATTATTATTAGCACCGCATCTTACTACCTGTTCGGGTTATACACACTTAAGCTAATGTGTAATGGTAGGGTGATTGTGAGATGAAATGAAGGACCTACAGTTTAATGTGGGATCCGAACCACGGAGGCCTGGCATTCCACACATTCGCAGATGTGATTAATACACGTCTTGTCAGAGGTGAAGGAAGGGTTTGGCAATCAGATATATATGTGCCGGAACCGAGGATTGAACCCCGAACTCCCAGCACAGAAATCTGACACCTTACCCTTAGACCGTTAGGTCACCCAATAGAAAATACAAATAGTAACCAAATGTTAACACTTTCTTTTAATGCATCCATTATAATATTAATATATTCAGTTAAGTGTTAAATTACTGGTCTGGGGCTTGGTTAAGTTCATCCTATAATCATAACAAGTTCTAAACCACCAATAAGCAGTATTAGAGCTAGAAAACAAATTTAACTTAAAATATTGAAGTTTTTTTTCTTTTTTTAAACATTTCATTTTAAACATTTCATTTTAAAGATTTGGGTCTTGAATTTGAAATATTCTTGAATCCTTGAATCTCGACTATTCTTAAGGATTCAAGGGCCCATTCCTACTTGTTTTTTGTCATTCAATCTCTTAATTTTCTCATTTTATTTTGCACAATTTCCGAAATATAAAACATGATTGTAAAATAAGACCACACACACAATTTTTTATTTAAAAAAATCATGAACAATTTTTTTTAACATATCAAAATTTCACTAAAAGAAACTTGTCTTGTGAGATGAATAAAAACATATTAATATTATTTTTTTGTTATATGCTCACATGGGTATTTTTAAAAATCATTTTAAGGATAGTTGTATTCATTTACTTGTGCTCTCTTGTTTCAGGGAACAAACTGCTGCTGCTACTGGACGGCTCACATCAAGCAACCCAAATCTACAAGCTGTACCAAAACATGAAGTCTCCTTAAAAAGTCATGTAACAGCAGGTTAAAATATGGTTTGATTTTATTAGTTTTATCAAGAAACACATTGCTGTTTTTTGTTTGTACAGTACATATGTTAAACGTTACTAGCATTTATATACATTACAACTAGAGTTGGTACAGCTCCACTATTTTACGAATTCAAATCTCGTATATGAATTTCCAATTTATCTTCAATTCACGAATCCTAATCTTGGAAAAAATTATTAACATAGGAGGAAATATAGATACAAATATTAACAGTAACCAAATATTAACATTCTTTCTTATAATATATCCATTATAACATTCATTTATTTAGTTTTTGCTAAATGCACTTTATTTCATACATATATATTTAGTTAAGTGTTAAATTACTGGTCTGGGGCCTGATTGTAAAGTTCATCCTATAACTATATTGGTTCTGAACCACCAATAATCAGTATTAGAGCTCTAAAACAGATTAACTCTCAAATCCTGAAATATTGAATATCCTTAAGGATTCGAGGAATTCAAGGGTCCTATACCTAAATATTGCAACCAATATACCTACCGTACAATGTCCCATGATAATATGTGTTGCAGATAGACTTCTAAAATATCTTATTGTGATTTATCTTTTAAATGTTCCAAATGATGACTACAAACTTCGAAGACCTTAATACTATGACTTAGATGCAAGTGCCTAAATAGTTAATGTTTTGATTAGGCGTATTTTGATTATTTTCAAATTAGATTGATTTATTATTCTACCCAAATATTACTATATATGATGCTAATTGGTTGTGTTTGGTGTAGAGTATAGGATTGTGTGTTTTTACCTTAGGTTTTTTCACTATGTATTAGTACCGCTTAGGGCTACACACGGTTCTGCAGGGCCCAGGTTAGACTAGCTATGATTTAGTTTGTAAGTTGTGTGCCACTACAACCTGTGTTTATTTAGTGATTTTTATGATTTAGGTAAACTTTTTAAGACTTATACCTTAAAATCTGGTTTCACTTTGTAGAGATAGCCAGCACACTTACCTGAGTGATATTGGAGTACATTGTTTAAACAAAACACTAAAAAAACCCTAAATACATTTTTAACGGCAAGCTTTTATTGCCTCATACATGTTCTTCAGATTCTGGGAGTTGACTGATGCTTTTGGTTGGACTGCAAGGTTGACCGTCAACAGCTGATTGTTTTTCAGCTATGATTGCATTACATAGATGGCAGCACTTGGATTTAATACATATAAAAAACTAAGCAGCTGTTTTATATTATATTGTGACTTCCAAATGGTTCAAAATTGTGTGGTAGGAAGGAAAGGGATTCACCTAAGATTGAGGCTAGGAGGTCTGTATCAATTTGGTGATATATTGATGGGCTGGTTCCCATATCCTTAGTTGTGAAGTGTTGTAGAGTTATTTATTGGGGAATTTAAGCATCTAAGGGGTGTAACACCTTAATGTGTCACCCAAACACTTAGGAAGAAGTCAGTAACAGGTGTTGGTTTTGGTTCCTTGTATCAATACTTGATCAGATGATCTCAAAACCACTTTTTTCTTTTAAAATTAAATTGTGTGCTAACCTTTAAAACATTTTAGTCTATTAAATCAGGATAAAAGAGTACATTTTAAGAAGCTATACCAGAATCTGTGGGAAATAACTTCCATTATATTGTATAGTGCTGGCTGCATAGGGTGTACTTTGTACCCATAGTTATATATGCAGCAGAAACATGAACATTGAATGTTAGCAAAACTAGGAAAGTAGAGGCCACGAGAATGAAGTTTGTGAGGAGCATGTTAGTTGTCACAAGGAGAAACGGGATTAAGAATCAAGTTGTCTGGGCAAGATTTGGAGTACAGGGAGTACATGAGATAGTGGGGGAAGCAAGACTAAGATGGTATGGGCATATAATGAGGATGGAAAACGAGAAACTGCACACAAAAAAAATCAAAGATGAAGTATGTAAGAAAAATACAGAAATGAAGAACAATAAAGAGATAGGAAGAGCAGGTAACAAAAAGTGTATAAGTGAGAGGAAAATAATGGAAGTAATGAAAGAGGGAAGAGTGGCAGAAGGAAAAGGAAGATGAGGCATTTTACTAAACTGACCCAGCCACAGGCTTGAAACGATGACGAAAATGATGGTTTTTCTTAGCACCACGGCTTATTACCCATTAGTGCAATATGCTTATGTACTAACTACACTAATGGGTTAGGAATTAGGGAGGTTGAATTTAGAGGAACTGTATCCACATTTGCATGGAGGTAGAGTGGAAAACCACCCCTAGTAGTACATCTGAGAGGGATCAAAACCCGATCACTTCATCTGCGGCAGTTTAGTATATTGCGAGAGAAGCGTCTTAGACCACATGGACACTAAAGTGGGTGGTGGTGATGATGATATTTTATAGGGGATTAAATCCTGGCTCTTTATGCCTGTGTCAGATGTGCTAACCCATACTTAACCTTCCCTGTAAAATGTGAACAAGATTTTTACAACTTGTGAAAAATATTCTGGAACAATTTCTAAATTCTTGATCGATTAAAATGAATTAATATAAGCAGAACATGTTGAGGCATTGTGTACCCTGGGTCCATGGATGTAAAGCCACTGACTATAAGTAAATTTTTTCTCTCTCAGCTCATAGCTTATGTTGTAGGTCCTACCACCTTACACCCTGACCTTCTCCTGCGCTCCCCTTACGTGCCCCGACCAGGCTACACCTTCCTTGCCGCAGACTTCCAGCATATAGAGTTCCGACTGTTTGCTCACCTAGCCCAAGATCCCACCTTGCTGCAAGTGTTCCAACAACCTGAAGACATCTTCATAACCTTGGCTCAACTGTGGTATACAAATACTGTACATTAATTACTCACCCAACAGTAGTTACACAAAGAACATATCTTTTGATATGTTTAAAGAAATAAACAAACTATTTTTGTTATGTCTATCTATTTATTACTTTTATTTTTTGTCATTTGTTTGAAGACATATACCCTATCTACAGTAGGAGAGGTAATAAGGGATTACTAGGAAAAGCTACCACTTACCATGGGTTCATTCGTCAAACCATATGATCTGCGAAGCCATATGTTGAGTTGTTACTTTTTGCAGTAAAAAACTTCACAACACACAATTTGATTTCAATAATTTTGTTTCTTTTAACTGTTTTTACATTATTAAAACAATAATTTATTAAAATAACCATTTGGATGTTTCTTTTTGGGGAAGAGCTTTTGTGGATCACTTAAAATGCTTTTCAAATGAAAGCTTATAGAATACCGTGTTCTCTTCATAAATTAAGATGGTGAAATAGCCCAAACAATGGTGATTGATGATGTCATACAAACCATCCTCAGTTGTGTTCATGCACTGTTTACAAAATAAAAATATTTTATTTTAAAACTTATATTTTGTATGTCTCTGTCTCTAAGTTATAAAAAAAATTTGTTTATTTAGGTGTCCCATCTATAACAAGATACAAATGTTAATAAAAAACCATTTAATCTATCATTTCATATACTATACTATCTTTGGTTTTATCAATGTGTTATGAAAACACCAATTATACAGTTACCCCTATGGAAGTATTATTAGAATCGTTTGATAACAATTTTTATTGATAATTTAGTCTTACCAAAAGGTTGACATTACTTACTTTGAGCCAATGTTTGCAATAAAAAACCTTCTGCTGCCACCACCTCTCTAAATGGAACAGTTTCTCACCAATAATAATAAATTTATAATTTGAGGGGGGTCAATTTTACTATTTTACAAATCTGAATCTTCATTTTATTTATGAATCTTAAATTTCAAATTTGATTCTAAATCTTGGGGATAATTATGAACATAATAGGAAATAGAAATATAATGTAGTAATAGAAAAAATAAATAGTAGCTAATGTTAAAAAAATGTACATATTATATTCCATTGCCTTCACCTGGGTACTCAAATCACTGGGTACACCACTTGGCAGTGAGATCAGGATTGAGTAGGAGAGGCTAAGCAAAACCCACTAGGTAGGCTCCTTGTATTGCACGTTACTACTCCATTGAACCCCAGCGGAAACTAGTTCAGGTGCAGACGAGACAGGAGACTGGTCAGGGCCTAAACCTACAAGTTTGTAACAGGGTCTGGCCAGTTGGCTCCCAGCTGGATGGACTGGGAATGTGAGGCTTGGTGATAATTATCTAAGTCATCATCAGCACCCACAGCCTCAATTAGGGAAGGCTACCACCTGGGGACCTATAAGCGGCAGCCCCACTATTCAAGTGTAAGCCAAGACAGGCTTAGTAAGCTGGTGGTCGAAACAAACCAAGGTACTCAGGAAAATAAAGTAAAATGCATACACTTGTATCACCTCCACCATTTTTCCTCTATCACTCATTACCATTTTTATTATTTTGTCCTTCGTTACTACCACCTATAACTGTAGCCCTTTTCCCACTACAATTACTACTCCATTTCTCCTCCCTTCATCGATTCCTGTGCATTATAAAATGTAGTCTTTCCTTAATTCCCACATGTCGCTCCCTCTCCACTTTGTCACACCCAGGACATCCACTCTCCTCTCATTCGTCATGTCCACAATCTCCTCCACTTTTCCAGCCAGTGTGCTAATGTCCAGAGTCCTTATTTGTAACTATAAAGGTTAATGTTCTATATATTTTATGGGGTTTAGTTTTTAAGTTTGCCCCATAATTATGTTGGGCTTTAAAACCAGTAACCAGTGTAAGAGTTATAAAACAGATTCCAATCCAAAATTTTAAGTTTTTTTTTTCAAATGTTGAATACCCTTAATGATTTGAGTATTAGAAGATTCTATCCCTAATACAACAACAGTAATAAATCTCTAGGGAAGTTAATGTTTAGAACACTTTATTTCACCTAATTACACTTTTATATTAACTAATGAAATGTAACAAGATGTATGTGTGCTTCCTTATATTTGTCCTTGATGTGTGCCCCAGGTTGGGTGAGACACTTGAGCCCGAGGACAGGGAGAAGACCAAGCGCATCGTCTACTCAGTTATGTATGGGGCTGGTGCGGGTAAACTTGCAGAGTTTCTTCAGGTGGACAATGCGGTAGCTTCTCGCATCATCAATAGCTTCATGGGTAAAGTCCGTTCACCGTAGGAATTGTTTTCTGAAAGGCCTTTTTCCCTACCAGAAATCTATTATATAGTAGAATATTGGTAGAGAAAAAAGACCTTTCAGAGAGTAATTCCTACCGTGAATGGAGTATATGTCCAATCCATCCATCATCTACTGGGCTTACTAAATGTTATCAGATGCTATATGGCTAGTACTCACTACCAACCACAAAATCTCAAGCTAGGGTTTATATTTCTGATAACTTTTATATCCACCTAGAAAGGGCAAAGAAGCTGTGACTAGAGTAAGCTAGCATCACAATCACTAGACTGGCTTAACCTCTTTAGCGTCACAAAACGATGTAATTGGCTCCACCTTCTATCATTAAAAGTGTCATGAGCCAATTTGATCATATTTCCAGACTGACTTGCACTAGTTTTGGCAGTACCTGAGAGATAGGGCAGGGGTGTATTATTTCACTTCGACCAGAACATTCTCCTTTATTAAAGAACACTATACACAGATAAAAAATAACAGAACAATCTGAAAAATCACTTTATAAATAAGAGTTTGGTGGTTTTCCTTGTACAACGTTGCAAAAATGATAAAATAACCAAGGCACTCTTGGCACACAAATACATTACAGGCGTGGCACTAAAAGGGTTAGCATTTTTATTTTTTTTACATAAACTCAATTTGTACCAAGACTTACATTAACGCTATTAAACATAACGTTGTAGTTTGCATATTTTTTCTGATGTGTAAACATTCTATTTCATCATTTAAGGGGAAGATAAGATGTGCCACTCTTTAAAATATACAATACTATTAAGTAATAACAATAGGAGTGGGCAAAGCTTCAAAAATTTATACTTTTTTTGAGTATTTGTCAGATTCAACTTTACTTTGGCAAAAATAATATAAAAAATTGACTTCTTTAACTACAAAGCTTTGCCGTTAAAAATAATGAAATTATTTTCAATTTGCAGTAATAGTTTGTATTAAATATTGTAATATTTGTGTCCCACAGTAAAGTTCCCCACTATCCGCAGTTTCTTCAACCTGGTGGTGGCCAAGTGCCGCAGAGACGGGAAGTTGCATACTATAGGCGGGAGGCAAAGATTGTTCCCCAACATCAAGAGCTCAAATGGTGGTTTGAGAGCTCAGGCAGAAAGACAAGCCATCAACTTTGTTATTCAAGGTCAATAAAACACAACTAAACTTTCAACTAGAGCTGGGTCAAATCATATTTTCTACAAATCTGAATCATGAATTCAAATCTTCATTTCACCTACAAATCTTGAATGTCAAATTCTAATCCAAATCACTGAAACATATATGAATATATTATAATAGAACATAATAAAATATAAATAGTAAATAAATGTAAATATTTTTTGTTTTAATGCATTCATTATACTTTTTCTTTTACATCCATTACTGTTTCCAGCCTGTGGCCTGGGTCAGTTTTTTTATTCATGCCATAAGCCTATATGTTTCCACTACTGGCTTGCTAGGCCTGTCGTAACATCATCTGCCTTATATTCTAACTTAAAAACTAGGACAGGCACAACATCCAGTCCCCGGCTGTTGATTCGTCACTGTGAAAGGGTAAAACCACATTTCACCAATGATACATCTTTCAGCCATGTCGGGAATTTAACTTGGGACCCTTAGCTCATTAGTATTCTTTTATTTATAGACTTGATTAAGTGGTAAATTAATGGTATGGAGTATGATGGTTAAGCTTGTATATTTATGTTAGGGCTAAACCACAAATAAACAGTATTAGAGCTTTAAAATAAATTCCATTTAAAAATTATATGGCTATAGGGTCCAAACCCTACTTGCAGCCCCATCCCCAGGAATTATAGTATCTAGCAGGCAGGTAGCCAGGATTTCAGTTTAGGGGGGTGTTACCCAATGATTCGCTACCCCCGACCCTGACTTTTAGTAAACCCCATTATTTCTCACTGTGGTTAAAGTTTTTAGAAATTTTAAACTAAACATTTTTGCGGTGTCAATATATTCATATCGTTTTTGGGTTTGTGGAAAATCAGAAAACAACAAATTTTATAAATAAATTTAATTATATTAAATTAACATAATTAAAAGTCACTAACCAAGTCCAAATAATGACATGACTATGGGTGTATGTAAAAATGTTCATGCACCACTAACTATCACTTTTACAATATTAGTCTTCTTTTAGCTTTCTTGGCCATTACATCCAAAATGTCCACAGTTGTGAAAGGCACTGGCTAGTGAATTGACATCAGTTTCAGGCCAGTCAATCATTCATTGCACATTGAGTTTCTTAAGTAAATATTAATCCTTTTCGATGAGGAACATGACCTATCATTCATTGCACATTGAGTTTCTTAAGTAAATATTAATCCTTTTCAATGAGTAAAATGAACTCTTGACCTAAGCTGTTGACACAGGTAAAGTACCAGGACACACAGCCAACTCACCACTCGGTCAGCTGTGCGCTGTAGCTTGCCAATACCATATTGGGTGATTGTTGTTGTTAAGCCATTAGATTGATTAGTTAGGCCACTTACTGTGTAAAAGTTAAAAGCAAGAGATCATACTACATCTTTTATTGTATTTCTTTTTATCTTTCTTTAAATTTTGGGGTATGTCCAAACCCTATTGACACCCCCTTGGCTACGAGCCTGTGTCTAGGCACAAAGAATAACCCAAACACAAATATATATACATTGTTTTAGTTATCACCTGATATTGAACCAAAGCTTTCTCAATTATATCTAACAATCTAGACCAGTGATTCTAGCACTTTGATAGCACTGGTAGTACACAGGCACTTTCTTGTTGATAGATTAAAGAAAATTTTAGGGGGACTCGTGCCTACTTATATTCCATTGTCAATAAAATAAAACAAACACCTGAAGTTAATGTTGTTGTGTAAATGTCAGCAACGAGGGCACGGACGGATGATGTATAGAAAATGGTAGGAGGAAAATGTATTTTGGTCAATTTATTTAGGTGACACCTTGGATAAAAATTTGGTGAACTGCTGGTATAGGTAAATAAACTAGTCACTGCTCTGTTCTAAAATAAGAAAGCCAAACATGCTCTAAAATTGTACCTTTTTAAAAAATGGGAAATGTCATCAGTTCATTTTTATTAAGATTTATAAGCATGGATTATTAGTTTGTTGACCTCATAATCATATTATATAATTTAAAGAGTTGTTTAGAGATCAGAAAATGCATTATAAATGTATTGGAGTAGAATTAATAACTCTATTGAATTTTGATATTCCAGCCAAAGATCATACTTAATATTCTACAACAGTAATTTTTAGATCCAATGGGGCCTAATCAGCCTTATAATTTCCATTGCTAAGTCATAGCATGGCACTCTTCTTGGATTGTTTTAAAACATATTTTAAAAATTTTTTGGATAAATAAGGAAATAAACTAATGAATAGAAACTAAGAGAAATAGGGAAAGTACAAGGTAGATATCAATACACAATGGCTAGGTTTTGTTTTTTTCTATTAGTCACACTCAAAATTAATTAATATTTCACACATTTGACCTTTAATAAGGCACAACAATAGAAGTACGAAATGCAGAGAGAAGCCACAGCTACACCGTCTTAAGTCACTTAAAACACATGAATATGTGTAAAACCCTTACAAACTCACTTCCATCCCTTTAATAAATATAAAAAAAATAAAATGTTGTGTATTTGTGCAGGCTCTGCAGCAGACCTTTGCAAGTCAGCCATGTTAAGAGTGGAGCAGCGTCTGGGCTCTTACCCTGATCTTGAAGCTCATCTCCTGCTACAGATCCATGACGAACTCGTCTATGAGGTGCAAGATTCGCAGCTACAGCAAATCAAAGGTTATTTCCTCCTTCCTTTTTTAGAAATATTGTGCTTAATGCCTTGGCTCTGGTCAAGATTGTTAAATCCTTTGTTTCAGATGTTTTCTATATCTTAAATATTTTGGTTTGAATCCTGATGAGGTCGAGAATTTAGTCCACACTCTATGTGAAAGCAGGCTTGATTGACTTTCAGTTCAAGTTAAGTGTGGCTATTTTCGGAAACAGTTTTATTGCTAAGTGCCAAATTTAGCAGTAATTAAAAGAATGCTGCTGTGATTCATTTAGCCTACCAAATCCAAGTTCTTTGATACAATTTTGGTATCCAGGTGTCATTTTTAAACTTATATTTGAATGCTGTTTGTGAACTCCACAAGATAAAAAGGTATGACTAGGATATACAGTATAATACAATCATATATATGTATATGCGCTTTTGCTAACTTTTATGGACACTTGTAAGTTTTCTTTTGTGTTATCAAATGTTTACTTTCTTATAGCTCTTGTCAAGGAAGTTATGGAGGATACCACTGCTCTCCTGGGAGAATCTCAGGAGTTGTCGATCCCTCTACCAGTCATAATTACTTCCGGCAAGAACTGGGCCGATGTGTCATAAAATAGAAGTTTGATTCTATTGGTGTACCATGGTGCTGCAAAACTATTACCGTATATTCGTGCTGTTAAATGAGGGCAGTGTTGATTGAGTGGAATTTAGTGAAGGCAGCACCAAAGAACAAAACCTACCTTAGTCATTTTTCATGAGTTGTAACTTGCATAGTAAACTTGTTGTAGAGATGTTTTGAATACATTTTATCTCAAATAAAAAATATTTTATCTAGGTTATTTGGAATAGAGCACTAGGCTAAATCATGGTTTAAATTAGGAGGGATCACCAGCACACTTACCTTGGTAATACGGGAGTAGAAATTGATTATATAGGACACTAAAAAAAATACAAACATATTTTTAAGGACAAGCATCAGTCTACTTTCTTGACCTGACAAAGCTGTCTGTGACAGTGAAAGTTTGTCCTTAAAAATGTGTTTGTGTGTTTTTTAGTGTCCTATCTAAACAATTTCTACTCCAGTATCAGCAAGGTAAGTGTTCTGCTGTCCCTCCTAATTTAAACCAAAATATTTCACCTACAAATCTCTAATCTTAGAAAACATGTTAAGCATAACTTTACCATATTGGTATGATTTTCGTTCTTTAGTTCTGATTTTGTTCACATTAAATGGTGAATTATAGGTATTGGGTCTTTTTTTTAGGTCAGATCTAAATAGTATTGTTTTTAACCACTAACAAATATCATATTAATGCTAAAAAAAATCATTCCGCTTTATATTTAGAAGGGAAAAAAAGTATGTTTTTTTAAAAATCTTGAATAATTTTTTTTTTCAAATCCTCAAATACCTTAAGGATTAGAAAATTTAAATGGCCCATCCTTACTTGTATTTTGCATATTTATGTGTTTTTTGTTGTTTTTTTCATATTAGGTTAATGGAAAGACAGTAATTTTAACTGGACAAATCTTAATGATGTTTATTTTGGTTTCATAGAGTTCTTAACCTTAATTTTAAACATAAAAAATAGTTTATTGCATTTGATAGCTTAGTTTCCTGTTAGCAAGTGTGTATTCCCAGATTTACATTTATTACAAAATATTACAATAGTTTTATCATTTAAAAACTGTCCACGCAAGGGAAACAAAGTATTTGTAAGCAACAGTACAAATAAAAAGTGGAGCATTATCACCAGGGAATGGATTTTTATGACCAGGAAAGAATCAAAGATGACCTAAAAAATACTTACAAAAGTTTGTAATAAATGCAAACAACTAAATGCTGGTATTCTGTTAAATATAACATAGACATACAAATATCTGCTTCAGATAATAAAAAAAAACTAAGCCACTCCCAACACAACCCTCTCCACCGTAGTTGCAGTGTCTCACCAGTGATGTGTATTTTAAAATCATACAAGCAAAGAAAGTACAAAGTTAACTGATTATATCTTTTAATTTAGCAACTCCTTTACTTACATATTATTCTCCTTTACTCGCAACTTATTGCTACCTACTCCTCCCATTTTTTTTGTCTCACTTGCGGTCTTTTCCATTCTCATGGATCCATGCTCCTGTGCTCCCTTACTGTTTCATGTAGCTCCTGTTCCCCAGTTCTTGCCTGCACAGCTTTATTCCTAATCCTCTTTTAAAGTGTGAACTGTCTCTCTCTCTTCACTGTGTGTTTCTTTTATATTTTTTCCTATATATATTTGCATAAAAATAAAAATTGTAGTTACCTCTAGAGTATGTTTCCTTTAAGTAATTGTTTTTTTTTAATCAAAGGTTTAATTGTTTCAATCTTAAACACTGAGCACTTCTTCTGAAAGTCTCGATTAGTAATGTGTTTGAACTTTGAATACCATAAAGGAACTTCAAGGGGAGATTTATCGAGCATATTATGAACTATTTCTAAGTTGACCCTAACCAAAAGGTCCCAGGTTCTAATAATTTGAGAGACATTTAAAGTGTCCATAAACAAAAGTGTTGGTTGGTTGCTTGCTAATGGCCAGCATACTGGAGTTCTTCCATTTACCTTTTTGAATCCCAATTGTGGTGTGTTAACTCATTGCCCTTTAGAGTGCTACAGTTTAATCAAATGTGGTCTGTACTCTATAGTGTGGTGTAGTTATTGAGAGTTTTAGTCACAAATATGTATATTTACCAACCTTTATTTTCTTAACTCTATAAAATAAAACAATCTATTGAAGTCATATATTTCTTTTTCCTTGAGTGTACTTTGAACTGGTGTGCCAAAATCATGTTATCTACCATAGACACAACTCAAGTCTGTGGTAACAAAATGTCTGCTGCCATATTAGCCGTTCATATCCATACTAGAAAGAGATATTATGTTTACAAGGGAAGGCTATGAATTATTATAATCTTTACACAGCAGATGGGACACAGGGTATTTCATAAATAATTTTTTCTCATTTCCAATGTTCAAATAAAAGTAGTAAAGTTTACGTAAATGTTTTAATTGTACAGTATTATATTTGATTTTATGCATTCAAAAATAGTTGACATCATCATTACCAAATTATTTTTATTTTAACTGCCTGTAATCAATCCATTCGGCTTTTACATTGAAAACAGAAAATTCAGGGAATTTGGTGTGATGGGGTGAAGTCAAGAGATATTTTTTTAAATTCACCAAAATTTGTTTTAGCAATAAATTTTTAAATACATGTAGAAAAGTCTAAGCCACAGTACCCTTTTCATTATTTCTTTAATTCATGTAATTATGGGAAGAGCACTGACATATTTGTCTTTTAATTATTTGAGTGTATAGAAATTAATTAGAAAAAAAACCATTATGAATAATATGTTTATCTTTTTTATTCATTTGTATATAAATAATTGGGAAAATGCATATTCTTTGGGCTTGCAAACCTGGAAAAGTTAAGGCACTTTAAACTTTAAGAAGTGTATCAACCCTGTATAGTAAATGCTTTGTTTTTTATCAAAATATAAGTACAGTATTTATTTATTGTTTTTAAATAGTTGAAAATATCCAACAAATTTATTTATATGGTTGAAAAAGTAAATATTTTTATATGGTTGAAAAAGTAAATATTCTTCAGTGACTAAATAAACCTGGCTACCCGCTTTTAGATATCCTGTTTTCCTCTGTTCAGGATGGCTTTTCATTCATTATATTGCATTTAAATACAATTTTTTTTAAAACCAAAAGAATCAAACTTATGTAATTTTTCAAATACAGTATAATACGGCAAAACCCAGTAGTCTGAAATTCCAGAAAAAACAAACACAGTTTTCGGAGAACAGGGGGAAAATCAAACTAAGTCAAATAAAATAAATTGTAATGGTTAACAATTTCAAATTCAAAACAAAATTGTAAGAAATAATGTTAATAAATATTTGATATTTTAATGTTTTAGTCAATACATTGTTTTTTCCTATAACTAAAAATAACTATAGTACTGCAAAAATATATACTGAAATTTAAAACTATTACAGTATATATACTATACATCTGCCAAATGAATTTAAACTTATAAAACTCATTCAACTGTAATTTAAAATGTGTGAAAATACGTTGTCTACCTGCAGACACTTACATATTCTCTTGTTCTCTTGCGTGATCAGAATTCTCGCTAATCCGAACAAGCTTAGTTCCAAAATAGCTCTAATTAACAAGGTTCTACTACATACTTAAAGGAATACATATGACCAGCAACAAATCCATACCAAATTATCATTTTATTTCATTATAGTGCATTATATTGTAGATTTTAAAACAATATGTTTCCAATGAGTGATTTAATTTAAAATTATTCCTCAAGATATTTTACATCCATTATGGTTTTCAGCTTGTGGCCTTCATCAATGTTTTATTCAAGTCATATATTTTCCACTACTGGCTTGCTAGGTCTGTCGTAGCCTCATATGCCTTATAATCTAACTTAAGACTAGTACAGGGACAACATCCAGTCACCGGCTGTTAATTCATCACTGTGAAAGGGTAAACCCACATTTCATCAATTATACATTTTTTACTATTCTTAGTTTAGGAAGTCGCGTTGTGCGTTTCTCACTCCTCCCTGATGAGTTCTGATGAAATGAAACCTAGGTCGGGGGATTGGGCGGTGATGATCGATTTTCTTTAAGAGGCAACCATTACCTCTTTGTCCAATGGCAGCACTGTAAAGTGTTAATTGTGTTCTTCGTTTCATTGTAAATGTCATATTGTGTTTGTCCCTTTAATATGTGTCTATCCACCTTTCCGATACCTTCCTCCAAATTTAATACTATACCTGTTTGTTATTAGATCAGTGTTGATACATTCATACCTAAAAATGAAGAGACTTTTTCCATAAACAGCTTTGTTAATATAATATGTTGTAGAGCTATGTATTTCCATACAATAAGCTTCTGAGTATCGAGACAGTTCAAGCTTGTCTTGAATAAATATTTAATTTCAAAACCTTTTGTAGATAAAAATCTAAAATTGCTTTTGTTTAATTAAAAAACTATATTATTATTTTTTAAGCATAATTTAATGGTAACCTAAAAATTAATGACGATTCAATTTAACGCTATCAAGGAAATAAAAGAAGCATTCATGAAAATATGTTTTGGATATCAAGATTTAGCAATATATATGTATACTTTTCTCCCTCCTCAAACTTCATGGCACAAAACACCCTGCCCAACAAAATTAGAGAGAAGATTTAACAATCATAGATTCATAACCAGACACACAATTCAAGGCAAAGAACCTTTTTAAAGGAGCTCGAAATTGAGATCCCATAAATCCTTGTCTGAGCTGAGCTCTATTTAGCTTAAAGCTTGGCTCACAATTTCACAGAGCCCTAGCTATATCAGATAGCCTATTTGTTCAAGAACTTGAACCCATTTTAGTTCCTATAATAGCTATAAAAGTTTGGAAACAATATTAATAAACACATTCATAAATATAAATTAATTCTTGACATAAATTTGTTTTTATTTTTCAATATAAAAGTCATTTGTATAAGAGCACTAGTCTAGATCATGGCTTAAAGGACGACGGATAACCAACACATTTACCTGAGTGATGCTGTAGTAGAAATTGTTTATATCAAACAAAAAACTTTATGCTCCATTATTACTCAAATAAGTGTGTTGGCTATATCGCCTTATTTAAATATATTAATTTTCAATATGAAAATCATTTCCTCTCTTTATGTCTTGTGACCAGTTGGGCTACTGCTCATATTACACAAAAAAGGAAACAATGACCTGCATAAGATTGACAGTAATGGGGAGATACGGGTTTGAATCCCGGTTGGATGTACGGAGGTTCAACCATCCCCCCACAAATGGTTTCTCGCTCTCCCTCTACACAAATAAGGATTCATTTCCTCTAAAATTCCATCTTCCACTTACCTTTTCAACTAGCATAATTAATTTGTGTACAACATGACCTTTTACAAAGATAAGGCGAAAAAACCCAACACGCAGCCTGGTTATATTTTAGTTTGTGTTTAAGTGAAATTTAAAACCAAGGTTCTAAATAATAAAACCACCAGTGGTAAAATTTTGGAACCTAGTGATTACTACAAACAATATTGAATGCTGATCACTACAAACCATTGGATGCTAGTCCATATCATAAAAAAGGGAATCAAAATGAAAGTTTTGCTCCACCTGTACTTTTGTTTGGATGCAACCATTATGATTTTGTTGTTTTTTATTTTCCTTGTTTGTTATTATTTGGACTCTCTCTGATTTAGTTCACTTGTCTACATTGGGTCTAAATAAATTCTCAATAATTTTATTTGTTTATTTTAACACGAATCATGTGTCAAGACTAGTTGGAATTGTAAAAATTATAATAATATAAAAATAGTGTATTATATAAATGGCCTATGATCACAATTGCCATTATAACAAATAAACATCTCTATGGCATGCGGCTATTTAGTGTTGCTTTGTTTTTCTGACCTCTTTTAATCAAGCATGAGTAATTGATTACACTCTGTAGTTCTTTGATGAAAACCTCTTTTCAATTTTTGAGGTACATTTAATTTTTTGTGGAAAAAAGTTGTATAATAAGTATTCTATGAGGAGGGAATATTCATCTCCTGCTCTTATTAGCTCTTATATACTATGTGTATGCTGTTAGACAGACGATCTGAAAATACAGAATAGTCCTTTTCATATTATACACTAACATTTTACACACACTCCCTCTTCTTACCCCCCTCCTCCTCTCACCAATTCTTTTAGGAGGCTGTGTTGCATGTTTCACACTCCTTCCTCAATAGTTCTGATAAAACGAAATATAGGTTGAGGAATTGACCGATTTTAAGATCTATTTCCTCAATGGCCCCACGCACTATACAGTCCATCTATTCTGGTTTGCCAGCAACGAGGAGTTCGGGGTTTGAATCCCTGCCGGGTAACCTGATTGTTGCTTTTCCTAAATAGTTTCCACTTTCCCTCCACATAGTTGTGGGTACATTTTCTCTAAAATGCTATCATAATTCCTACTCCATTAGTGTTATGATTAAATGTGTGTTACAAGTAGTGAGGGAAAACAAGCTTTGTGCTACCTACTAAGCGATGAGAGAAATAAAAGCTGTTCAAAATGTGAACTGTTCCTCTTTTCATTGTAAAATTTAAATTATGCTTGTTTCTTTTTATTTACGCTTCCTTTTTTACCTTCTTTCATTCATAAAATATAGTCCATTTTGTGACATTAACAAACAGTTATAAAAACTACAAACTTAAGTAACTGTACTAAAAAAATACTCTGTGGCAAGACATTTGAAACAATTTGAAGAGAAAACACATTTAATTTATTTCATCTTGAGGTTATATTTAAACAGTAGAACCTCGCTAATATAAACTATTTGGGACCAAAGCTTGTTCAGATTAACCAAAATTTGGATTAAGTGGGTGAATATGAAATGGTCTGCAAGTAGAAAGTGTATTTTCTTTCACAAACTTTAAATTACAGTTGAATGAGTGTAATGATATCAATTTTTCCTGTCTTTTTAATATTCGAGATCATATTTTTAAAGTAAATATATTAATATTTCTTCTTTTCAGTTAATATAAAGTAAACTCATCTTTTCTATCTACGGCCATGTTTCTTTTTCTTTTATTTTAACTGCACGTGTCAGAAACAAGGTTTTTACTTTTGCGCAGTAAAATAATAGCAGGTGCAGAGAAGCGCGTCTGTTTTCTTAAATGCGCGCTAATTAAAAACTAACCCTATTGGTCGATGGAAAGAAAGCAAGGAGTGGTCTGGGTTCGAGGGTGTGAACTACGGGGTTCACACGGCTCGACTCGAGAGGACGCTAGCTTGGTAGACAGGTCTTTCTACTCTTCTTCGGCAGACGAGAGAGATGTGTATCAATCTCGTATAGTTTGATAATGTTAGCTTGGTTGTGTTTGGAATCACGGCCAAGGTGTTTTTACCTAAATGGTTTCCATTATTCTTTTTCAAACAACAGTGATATGTAATACATTATACCATTAAAGTTTATACAAAAGTATCTATTTTCGAAAACATTTATTTGTAATATATATATTCTTCAAACCAAAGTGAAGTTAGTACATTAAAATGGCGCTCAACGTGAAGGCATTCCAGTGTACGTTACAATTGGCGTTCCAATGAGGGGTATCCAGCTTCTGTACGTTACAATTGGCGCCCAACGTGGGGCATTCCAGTGTACGCTACAATTGGCGTTCCAATGAGGGGTATCCAGCTTCTGTACATTACATGAGTTCTATAAAATTTGCATTGATTTGACCAGTGTATAACACATAATATGTAGTATAGTTTTACATTTACAATACCTTTTTTACAGTCTTTAATATTTTTAGTTACAGGAAAACACATTGTGTTGACAACAATATGTAAATATAAAGCATTTAATATCACTGTTACTTGCAATTTTCTTTTTAACTTTGAGTTTGTTAACTCTTAAAATATATTTCATTTGACATAGTGTGTTTCCCCTCCTTATTTCCCGAAAATTTTATTCGGATTATCCGGGATTTTGGACTACTGGGGCTCTGGTTTTACTGTACTTGACATACCTTATTCAAAAATAATCAAATCATTTTTGTGCTTTGCAACCCAACTAATGTACACTTTGTCTAGCCTGAAAGGTATCAGTCTTACCTTGATAAATGACACTATGACCCCATCTTATAGGATATACCAGGGGTTGGTAACTTTTTGGCAACAAAAGGCTGCATGTCACTTCACAAATTCCTCATAAGGCCGCACTACACACCTAATGTACATTCATTTTTTTTAACATAATGCTTTAAAATAGTGATTTTTCGTTATAATCAACTAAAATACATGACGTTGAAGAATTTATAATTTTAAACAATGAGGATAGATAATTTTATACAAAAAAAATATGCAAAAAAACCACACCCAACACCTTAAAGGCTGCATGTGGCTCAAAGGCCGTAGGTTCCTCATCTTTGAGCTATACCATAGTGGAATAAAATAATGCAATATGAGCTTGTTACCTCACAGGGTAAGGGATGGTTACATGATTCCCTTAATTCTTAAAGGCCATTTAAAAAATATTACATTTTTCTTCGTTATAGATTTATATGTATTCAAACCTTGACTCAGGTTTTCTTGCCGCATATTAAATAAACAAGTTTTGACAATGAGTGTAAAATATATATCAAAACAGTTTTTTTTATTCATATTAGTATTGTAGCTAAGTAAACATTAATAACTTTATAATTTTAATTGCAATAAAGCTCATTTGGAAAGTTGGCACCACACTCAAATTCAAATGTTAATAAGGTCATGCTGATTAGTACTACAGCAATATAATAAATCATGAGACTTGATATCTTTTTATAATTAAGTATTTTTTAATTATCAGCCATGTGCTGTTTTGATGAACTTAGTAGTATTATAAATATTTATTTTAATTGTACATTCTGTTACAAAATAATATAGACCTCTTTCATTCTCTTTACAGCTGTGTTTAGACTGAAAAGATGTGTTTTAATTTATTTACATATATAAGTACTTTTACCTACTGAAATATGACATATGGGCAGGCTTTTCATTTTGACTCAATGAACACATTACAGGGTTCATATGAACTTTTAAAACTGAAAAGTCAAGAAATTGGGTATGGTGGGGAAAAGTCACAAGAAATTTCAGATATTTTGCAATAATATTTTAAGTACAAAGTAGATGAGAAAAACTCAGTATAATATCCGCTTCAGTGTGACCGCATGGTCTAAGGCGCAACTCTTGCAATAGACTAGACTGTTGAAGATGAGAAGATTGGGGTTTGATATTTACTGAGGTTTTTTTCTAAATGGGTTTCCACGCAAATGCGGGTACACTTCCTCTAAACCTAACAAATCCCTAACATATTAGTGTAATTAGTACATAGCCATATAATCCAAACAGGTAGTTAGACGCGGTGGTAAAAAAAAATTAGGTAAAAATTATTAGTCAATCAACAGTTCAATGTCAAGCATTAGTAATATTTTTGATCTGTGTTTTATTTTTTTGTGCAAATCAAAAATTTAATACTTTTATAGACTTCAACCACGTATTTATGACACTGATAACCTTGTATTAATAGTATCCATACATTCAATGACTAACGTAAATTATATAGATTGCACCTTCGCTATTGAAAATTGGTAAATTTCGATATGTTAATCCATGAATTAAATGCCTTTATAAAAAATACATTAAAATAAATTTTATAGAACTCAAGAAGTATCTGTAGGTAGATATTGTTTTCTGAATTTACGGGATCCCCTCTGAATATTTATAAATATCCTCGCTGTATAAACTTTAGTTTAAACAATTATGAAAATTGATTAGGTAGATCTTCGGAAATCATGTTTGACAGTAATCACTTCATGTTTTAAATATATAACTGTTATCTATGTAAACGTAAAACAGATTTTATAAAGGTTTCCCTTCAAGTTCTTATAGAACTTATAAAAAGTGTATTGCTGAAGTAAATTTCTAACTCAAGTATTTTAGAAATAAAATATGTCAAAGGTGTATATTTGAACATTAATTACTTTAATCTATTACAAACGTAACATTTAACTTGAAATTAAATTCACTATCCAAATAAAAGTTCCACTGATATTTTGTATTTATATTAGAAACCCGAAGGTTGGGTGTATCCTCAACAGTTCCACCGCCAGCTGTAAGTCCTAGGCAGCACTGAAGAGGCGTACTAGGGAAATAAGGCGGGAGGTAGTTTGCCGTTGCTTTCCTCACTGAGCCAGAAGATACTATGTACATAAGTCTGTCAAGCCCACCTAAATGCTTACACCAACTAAACCTACAAGCGACACCTTCACTCCATTCATCACAGAGACTGGTTTTATTTTGAACGTTATTACTACTGACACTTTCATATTTGTCAGATCAATTAAAGTAACAATTACTTGTTTTAGTCCCTATTAGAATATATAGTGCATTGTAAACACTATATCTGGCCAGAGATGGACCTGGGCTAAGGGAATGATATTGTATATCAAAGATGAAGATGAAAATCACATCATTTGACGTCTGGATAGATGAAAATTATTTTTGTAACGTTTCTAATTGCAAAATAAAAGTTAATTATTTCAGAATTATATGCAAGGAAACCCGGGGAAGGTTAACTCGAATACATATTCAAATAGAGAAAGAGACCTGGCCTTAATAGACCTGTCTGGATTAAATCCCCGTCAATGGCGACAAAGTGCAGTGCGAATCTAACGCCTTAGATCTCTCGGCAATCACTGTGCGTCTGAACTCTCCTTTAAATCTGTTTATTTGTATTACAAAAAAAATGTATACGACGTAGTTTTCTAGATAAATATGAAGGATGTTTTTCTTATGTATTGCCCTATTTATTTCTAATACAAAGTTGTAGGTCCATTATTTATTTTTCATTGTGTGAGCATTAATTCAGCACATGACATATTACGCTGTGTTGTTTGATATAAACATCCGGCATGCGTCAAAAGTGCATGTATCAGTCTCGACTATGCGTGAGTTCATTAGACGAAATACTATGGCTTCTTTTTTGGTAGAGAAATACAAGAACTCTAGGTGATCAAAGTTCAGTTCTATGGATGATTGACCTTCCAGCTATCCTTTCTTGTATAGGCTCATAAAATGTGGGTCATACTCAATAATCCCTTTTAATATTTTTGGTTTTGATCAAAATTAATAGAAATTTATTCATCAAAGAATCTTTTAAGAGATTGTTCCCTATACTTAAATAATACAACATAAAGCCAGCGCTCAAGTACAATTTGGAAAAAACAACCGATAATTAAGTTATTCTGTACCCCCCATTGATGGGCACATGGAAAAGGGGGTTAGTCTTGTCTTGTCTGGTTTACTGTAGACCGAGAGGCCAGGGTTTCGAATACCGGATGTGTACATTGAGGTGTTTTTTCCCCTCTAAATGACTTCCACGTTTCCTCCTCGCAGATGTAGGTACATTTCCTCCCGATTATACCTTGGTCATGTATGTTTCACTATTATAAATATTCGTGTATCCCGGATTGGTAGTAGGACGTCAAGAAAAATATATAATCGGTTTTTTATCTTATAATTTTAAAGACGTAAGAAATAAATAGCATTTGTTTTACACACCAGTATTATGATTATTATACTCATGTGCAGTGTCCCTTATTTTCTTAAACACATCTTCAATAAATATTTAATCAAATTCCATCTGAAAATAAAGGTAATTTTCAATATTGTATCCTTAAGGTAGGGATGTATGGCACGGGAGAAATGGTCAGTGTTTTTGCGGTTTTTATAGCAAACATAATTTTTATCAAAATAAATCAATATTTTTAGCACCGCGCCTTACTTCCCGTTTGGGCTATACACCTATGTATTAATTACACTATCGTGCTATGGACTAGGAAGATTTAATTTAGAGAAAATGCACCCGCATTGACGTGGAGGGAGAGTGAAAACCCATTTAGTAAAAACAACCCACAGTGCACCCGACCGGGATCAAACACCGCGTCCTCGTCACTCTAGTCTAACATGAGAGTAGCGGGTATAATCAAATATTTCTTCTATACAAACATAGAGTTTAATTTTCTTCCCACCAGCTTCGGTGGCCACGTGTTCTAGCGCGCTATTCTCGTGTTGGACTAGACTGCAGACGGGGAGATCGAGGTTCGGTCACGGCCGGGTGCACTGAGGGTGGTTTTCCTAAATTGTTTAAAACTCTCCCCCCACGCAAATGTGAATGCATTTCCTCTAATTTAAGCCTTCCTAATCCATACCCCATTAGTATAATTAGTACATAGGCGTATAACCCAAACGGTTAGTAAGATATGGTGCTAAAAAAATACCTTCATATGGTGATATCAACAGCTGTTGTTGAATAACTCTCATGAGCATAGTGCAGTGTTTCCCATTTAAATTTAGTCACGGAACTATTTTATATTTTGTTCAACATAACGGAGCCCCTCAAATGTTTTAGCGTAGCACCTAACATACAAAAAAGCTGCATCAAATCGATTTCGATACTTCATTTTGGTTCCAGACTATATTGAGAATTTAGTTTCGCACAAGTACTTGCTGGCGAATGGCAACAGTACTTTGATTGCCCGTCGCGGCAACTCAGGGTATTATTCGAGTAAATCATCCCGCTAATGTGTGAATTATTATTATTATTATTATTATTAGCACCGCGTCTTACTACCCGTTCGGGTTATACGCACTTACGCTAATGTGCAATGGTAGGGTGATTGTGAGAGGAAATGAAGGACCTACAGTTTAACGTGGAATCCGAACCACGGTGGAGGCCTGACATTCCTCACATTCACAAGATGTCTTGTCAGAGGTGAAGGAAAGTTTAGGTAATCAGATAAATCTTTGCCGGGACCTAGGATCGAACCCCGGCCGCCAGCATAGAAGTCTGACACCTTACCCCTAGACC
>CABFOV010000863.1:12985-44415 GCA_902141375.1 Timema poppense
GAGACCTGGCATTCCTCACATTCACAAGATGTCTTGTCAGAGGTGAAGGAAGGGTTTGGTAATCAGATAAATTTATGCCGGGACCGGGGATTGAATCCCGGCCGCCAGCATAGAAGTCTGACACCTTACCCCTAGACCGCCAGGTCACCCCGTTATTTATAGCATGTGTATGTTTGAATTTATGCATATCCTTATCTGATAGTTCTGAAAGTTTTTTTTAATGCAGTTATTCCTTATATAACAGATTGTGTTAATTTTGACAGCTGTAAGGTAAATACAGTGAGCTTTTGTCTATGTTAGATACAATATACGCAGTTGTTATATCTCCTAAAAGATCCTATATTTTCTCCCGGATAGGACGGGCGGGCGTCATTATCGGGACAAAGGTCCCAGTACGTCCGCCATTCCTGAGGGATGAGGTAGCAAATCCGGACTAATCTTCAGGTTGAATACTCACCCATACAACCATATGAGGGCTCACTATATTAAGTTATAGTACAAATTGTTATGAAGGTAATTTTTAAAACACAACACAAAAATTCTGGTAACGTAAGCTTATTTAACTATTTTATTATTATTTTATCGGGATTAAGGTTGCTTGTTGAAAGTGGGTGCTATTTGTCGTGTGTTTGTAACGGTCATCCTCGTGTGATCATTTCACTGAATGTTGGATTACTTCTTGTATTTTCAAACTGGACCAACAAAATCAGTATTACCGGTAGCTATTTTTAAAATATTCTAGTGCCATACACCTGGGAAATCATTATTTTAAAATATTTAGGAAATAATCTTTTATATATATAATCACCACGCCTTACACCAGTTCAGGTTATACGCTTATGTACTAATTACTCTAATGGGTTAGGGAGACTTAATTTGGAGGAAATGTACCCGTATTTGCGTGGAGGGAAGTTGGAAAACCATTTAGGAAAACCAACTTCAGTGCACACGACCGCGATTGAACCTCAATCTCCCCATCTAAGGCAGTCTAAGTCCAACACAAGAATAGCGCGTTAGACCATGCGGCCACCGAAGTGGGTCTATAAATCATTGATGCGATATTACGAACCACGGCTTTTTTTCTTTTCAATCAACGTTAGTTTAAAACATGGTGGGTTTATTTGAAGGTTCATTTCATAATTTAAACTAGCGGGTTATTTAATTTAGCAGAAAATACATTATTCGAAAAGTTTTATTATAAATTAATGTAACGAAATTATAGCGCCAATTGAGCACTACTGATAGTCATTTTAACCAAACTTCCAGGTATATTTCCGACTTTAAAAGAAAAGAAACATAAAAAAAACTGAATAAAGTATGTCATCGAAACTTGGAAATCTTATTTTTTGTTACTTTTCCTTCATAAAAGTAAAGACGAAACAGAAAAAAAAATAGAGTGGATTGAAATAAGAGGAGAAAATAACAGAAGAGACATTGCCACCATATTTCTCTCAAGTCAGCAAATCCCCGAGAAAATTTACGAGCGCCTGTTTTTTACTGGGGGATTTCTACCAAAACATTCAGACAGGTAGCGCTGTGGCGGTCAAAAATTGAAGCTCAACAAAGAGGCGTAGATAGAATGGATCCCTTGGGAAATGAAGTAAAACCAGGGTGATAGGGTGAGGAAAAGAGTGGTTAGGAGGGAAGAAGAGGTAAGAAAATTGATACAGACAGGTGTGCCAATAGAGAGCCAATACTGCCAACGTAAACAAGAATAACTGACAATCAATATGGTACACAATAATATATTATTAATTTACCATATTAATCTTCTTAATACTTCATCAACAAGACCTGGCTATGAACTTAGCCACACGCTAATTTAGTTTTAGAAAAGGCCTTAAGAGAGTAAAAATTAACACTAATTAAACCATTTTAAACGTAACTCTGAGCTCTTTGGGGTCTATTTTAGCCAAGATGTATTTCAGTATAGTTATAAAAATGTTTCCATCCGTAATAGGAGTGTTGTAACGTACAGCTAGGAAAATACTTTTATTGCAAATATTGGTTGGAAGTCAATAATGTGGAAATGACTATTATTTTCTTAGTAATACTGTATTATCAATCAAAAGTGTTAATAAACACCTCTAATAACACTTCACTAAGGAATACTGAATAGTTGGGTTTTTTTCAAGCGTAGTTTAAAGAGCATAAATTATTAATAAAAATAACATGTTTTTTTGTGTCGCGGATGTGGTGGCATTAGTTAAATAGTGAAATAAATAATGACTTAAAAAGTATTAGGCCCATATCTATAATGGTTTAATGTCTAGCTCATTTATTTTAATTTTCTGGTGATGGGGAGGCCAAATTTCGAACCCCTTTCGGGTGTAATTTCATGAATTGGTCATCACTCTCTCTATACACAAATACTGGCACATTTCCTATTAACGTAGGTAAACATTCGTATTCACTTCAAGTGATAAGATCGCCATGAAGTGGGACACGGTGAAAAAATGGTAGGTTATATTAAATAAATGCTTCGGTTCATCGCCCAAACTTTCTCGCTTCTTTACTTAAAAATAAAGATATTAGCTTAAAGCTCGAAAAATATTTGAAACAAAATAAAATACATTGTTGGAGAAATATTACACCAAAGAAAAATTACTGCGCACTTATCACAAGGTTGTGTGATCTGATTATATGTAATTCTTATAAAATGAGTAAAACTTTTAATGTTGCACACGATTTATTTAGATGATTACACTTTCGGTACTGTAGATTTGATATTAAAGTGATAGATTTTTTCGTTTATTTACGGACTGACTCGGAGAGTCAGAGCTATTGCTGTTTAAAATTTTGTCTTTCTGTGTGATAATACTAGCTTTCTGTGATATTATAATGTTTTCTGTGTGAATTCATACGCACAAGCTGTTTATATATGACCTACCCCTTGCTTCTTGGACCTCTTGTCACCAGTGTTAAAACTAACTAATAGGCTAGCTTCCTATTGGGTAAAGGGAACCAGCATGCCACAAGATTTTTCAAATACAACGGAGTTGATCTTTTAAAGAAAGAAAGTTCTCAATAATAATAATAATAATATTTAGCACCGCGTCTTACTACCCGTTCGGGTTATACGCTTTAAGTACTAATTACTCTAATGGATTAGAAATTGGGAAGGTTGAATTAGAGGAAGTGAACCCGCATTTGCGTGGAGGGAGAGTGTAAAACCCTTTAGGTAAAACTACTCCCAGTTCACTCGACCGAGATTCGAACCTCGATCTCCCCGTCCTCAGCAGTCGAGCTCAACACGACAAGCGCGTTAGCCAACTACGCCACCGAGGCGGTTAAAAGTTTTAAAACGCAATACATTGAAATCACTTCTGAAAACGCGTGATTATCCATGGATAAAGTATTAAAAGGAAATTTTACATACTTTTCGAATATATGAAAGGTGTCAAAAACTGTGTCATTACAAAATGAAAAAATATACACTGTTACAGAAACCTATTGAGAAAAAAAGTAGCGTCTTCGTTCACCAAAGAACATAGTAACCAATTTCGCAAATTTTAATGAAAAAAAAAATATATATATAAGACACGAAATAATTTTTCATTGAAAAGTGGTAGTACTATTAAATTTTTATTTTTATTATAATTAAAAAAAACAGTGTTTGAGACATTGGAAAATATATACATATATATATATATATTTGCCAATATCACAGACAGTTTTTTTTTAATTATAATAAAAATTTAATAGTACTACTACTTTTCAATGAAAAGTTATTTCGTGTCTTAAAAGGGTGTGGAGAATTGACCTAAATTTAACATTTAAGTATATATAAATAAAGTACCCTCAAAGTCATTTATTAAACATTGACTGGATATGAAATTTGATCAAAATCGTTTGAGCCAATTCTGAGAAAATATATTTTTTCCTCTTAATTCCCTTGAATAAACTACCCTTAATTTTAGGGTTTGATAGATGATTTCGAAATCCCTCTGAGGAACCTTATGAATACTCTATAGAGTCTAGATATCAAGTTTTAGTCCGATTGGTAAAATGATATCTATTTCTAGGCTGAGATATAGACTGACGGCATCGCGAAAAACACTTTTTCTCGGTTTAAGGGGTTCATAAAACGTCGACCTTATATCTTTTTCAAAATCTCGAGTTTGATTTTTTTGACAATCACAATATTTATCTCTCCGAGGAGTCAATAGAACGTGAAAATACAGCAAGCGCGAATAATAAATATTATAAATTAAGAAAACACTATTAAATTTATCCCAGCTGAAGAATGTCGAAAAGCGCACTTAGATGATATTTCTGGCTCATAACACTATTTTGCACGTACAGTGCATGGTAAAATAACTCGGTGTTTGTGGATTAAAATAAAATATGTCGTAAAGTACGAAGAAAAGTCTCAAGACTACTGGTGAAAATGTTAGGATTCCTGGCAAGGCAGCAATGTAGGACCCGGACTTGCCATAATCAAGTACAACAATAAAAACCAACAATGTGCTTAGGTACCAACAATGGACTGCAACTCCAACAATGAACATCATTTAATAAGAAATAAACACAACAAGGACATGTCAATCTAATTCTAATGAATATGTAGCAGGGATAAATAAACAAACCAGTAAATGTGGATTATTGTTTTTTTAGTTTGTTGTTAATGTTTTCAAATTCCAGTATCCTACCTGTGAGTACTCGTCTTTATACAAGACTAGTATTACAGTAAATAATAAAATGTCTTAGTTTCCAAAATAAGTAATAGTAAAAAAAGAAAATGTAATAAAATTGATGTGTATAGATCAAAGATTTGGTTGGTCAATAGCATTACAAAATATATTTAGGAAAATAATTAATGTGATGCTAATAAATTTAAAATAGCATTGATTTAAAATAACAAACAAGAAAAAGTTTATTGAAATATAATATTGAAAACCATTAGTAATTTTACTTAATATCTTATTTAAAATATTAAATGTGGTAGAAAATAATATTGGAACTAGAGTCTAATATTCTGTCTAAGATAACATTTAGCGATAATTAAGTTGCCAAGTGCTGATGGCTTGGATATTTTGAGATGAAAAACTTTGTACAATCTCACCCATTTTGATCTCCAAACAAAGTACAATATTATGTGGTAATTTTGATTTTCTTCATAAAACAATTTCTGCTCACCTGTTGATGGAAATCGTATTCAAAGTTGCATCGGTGAGTAGTTTTGCTGTTTGCACATCTTCAAGTCACTTAAATAAAATTATTATTACTTTAAAATTTCACAAGACACTGTGCATGAACAAAGATATACATCCACATAATGGAAAATACCAGTTTGTTTGTTTTCAAAAGTGTTCCAAACAAAACATTGTTTTTCTCCAAATAAACTACATTCTATGCACACCTCGCATTTAAAAGGTATTGGACATGAGACTCCGAAATGTACGATTGAAATTGAAATTTATATTTAAGTTAATAGAATGGAAAATGGAATTAAAATCCAGCTTTAAAAGTTATAAAATGTTGTTTAAATATCTTTGCGCTCTGTTATAATCCCGTGCCCGTCTTCTCGGATAAAAAAGTCAAACTATTTATTCTATTTCTTTTTCCGCGCGTCAACTGTTTGTTGAATTAGTTCTGATGAATAAACAAAGAGAGCACTATTGGTAAAAGTTGTTTAGATTAATCATAGTCACTGATCAGGATAACACGAAAATTGAAAGCATGGCTATTAGCTGAGTGAGTTGAGAATAAAGATTAATGCACTGTTAAAATATTACAATGCTCAAATAAAGTTTAGTGTTAATAAACATTTAAAACATACATGGGGCAGATTAAAATAATAATACCAAAAAGTTTTTTCACCCTGATTAAGAAGAAATGTTCTCACCATTTAGGGAGCTAGACAAGGTTTAGTCGTGTATTAAAGTAATGTAACCGAGCTCGCTTTGCTCGTTGGGGGCTCCGCCCCCAAACCCCAGTGGGTTTGGTTTGCAAGTGGATGTAAACTAATGTAATTCCACCGTTGCTTTGAACGTAACAAAGTTACCGGTATTCTATTGTAGTTTTCACACATTATTTTAGTTTCTCCATACTTATAGGGCAGCTAGAATTATCATATTGGGCACCCTTATGGCAATTGGATGTGCCATTATGCCTGCCAAATTTTATGATTCTAGCTGTCCCATAAGTGTGGCATAGAATTAAAAAAATTGTGGAAAATGTGCAAAATTTACCTAAAATCGAAAAATATAGTTCTATCTAAGGTATAACCGGTGGAGATATGACAAAAAGTAACAGAACCAAACTTGTGGATTTCGCCAAATACGTGGCTGTTGGTGCAATCCATTTTTTTGATATGTCTTACCGTTTAGCCACAAGAGACCTCCAAAGAAAGGTCTGCACCGACTTTAAAGTTGCTCCGCCATTTTGAATTTTTTTCGGGGGTTAATTTTTTTAAATTTTTTTTTACTTTTTGGAATTTTACCGTCTGTTACAGGCTAGAAGCTATAAGTTTGCCAAATTTCAAGTTTCTAGCTCATCTGTAAGTGGGTAAACATTAATGTCAGTAAATGAGGGTGAGTCAGCCATATGGCTTTATAATAGTATTCTGTGGGAAGATAGGTTTAGGAATTACAGAAATATGTACATATTTGTTGACAACATTAAAATCAACTATTTTTAACTAATAGACCTCCATGTCGACCAAGAACTAAATTGTGAGACGAACCGAGGAAAAATAAGGAACTGTGAGTGAAAGAGAACAAATTGAAGTACCGTCAATTGGAGTGACTTTGTCCTTTTAAGGGTGCCTTTACCCCACCACATGGAAAAATATTAAATTCATAGTATCCTTGAATATTTCAACATCTATAGATAATTTTAATTTATGACCAATAAGGTACCGCATCAGCTCAACACCAACACATGAAAGTTTACAATATTTTTAGTTTAACGTGTCGGTAACCCTTCTTCAAAAAAAATTCATTGTTGTGATGATAGATAGAAGCGGTCAAACTTTAATATGTTAAATTAGTCCCAAGATTCTTTACAGTTTAAGTAAGTACACTAAAATATTTCTTAGTTTGTCTAGTAAACAGAGATGTGTGAAAAGAATCAATTAGTTTTATATGTAAAGTAATATTTTAAATTTATTTTTGAACTGTCATCTTGAGGTAAAGTTTGGGGTGACTTCACCCCACTGTTTTTTAGAGGTTATTTTCAATTTGTATCTGACAAAATATTTGTCCTTCCTTAAAGTTAAAATGCCAAACATTATATTAAGCTAGACAATTATGATTTCTGAAGTTAATGCGGTTATGGTATGTCTTGCTGGTGCAGATGCTGTGAATGCAGTGGAGTAAATATGTCACGGGTCTACAAGACTGTGGTTGACACTAGTAGCTATGCTAATTTTTCAGCTGAAACTCCTGCTCAATGTTGAAATGACATTAGCGCAGAAAAACGAGTCAAAAGAAAATCTGTTCAACATTACAAAATGCCTATTAGTACTATCAAGAACAAGCTGAGAACAAATATACAAATAAACCAGATGGTCATAAAGTTTTCAGTGCTGCTGAGGAAAAATGCTTTGCAGATAATCTCATTGGATTTCCATTTGGGGAAAGTGATTTTAGGATGATAGTGCAAGCATATCTTCAAAGAAAATGTGTCACAGTGTCAAACTTGTTTAAATATACTCCAGGTTATGACTGGGTGAAGTCATTTTTTAAACAAGACCCGGAACTGATTGTTACAGTAGCCCCGTGGCTTCTTTGGTGCTGACTGATAGCTCACAGCTGACTTCTGACAGCCAACATTTAGGTATATACCTAAATTTTGTCCGTCAGAAGTGATGGCTCCTTAACACATGTTTTTGCAGATCATATGGTTCGGCATAAGGATACATAATTTGGTCTGGTAACTTTTCAAAGCTGTCATTTTTCAGTCATCACCAAAGAAACCATGGGGCTACTGTAGATTTAGTCAAATGTGAAAAAGGTGCATGCAAGTATTACTGCAGAAAACATCAAAGGGTATGTTGAATAGCTAAAGAAATAAGTTGAAGGCGTTCCTCCATCAAATATATGGAATTATGATGAAACGTCATGCATATTAATTTACCACATACTAGCTTTTTATTAAAATCCTTAAAATGTTAAGACCTGTTTTCTTAGAGTTTTTGTATTGAAGATTTGATTAATTAATACATATTTTCACTTATATCTTAGAACATTGAGTTGACTTTGACACAGCATTCCCACTCAAAGCAAAATACATTATGTCCTATTATGTTTAAAAATGAGGTGGCCCAATGGCTAAATAATTTTATAATAAAAAGGAAAATAATAAAGGCAACAGTGCCGAAATATTATTCTATTTGTGTTAAAATGTGTGTGTGTGACTATTTCTACTATATAAGACAGAAGAAGATGTCACCTTTGTGCATTGGATTCTTCCCACATTTTCCCCTCTTTCNTTCCCTAGGCGTACTTTCTTAATCAAATTTACTCTTGGTAGTTTATTTTTCCTTTTTCTTTGGTTTTATCAATTTCCTTTATTATAAAATTATATTCTATTATGTGGGGGCAAAGTCACCCCAAGTTTGGATGACTTTGTATCACTTTTTAAAAAACAAATTTAAAACTTTAAATTATAAAAAAAATCACAAAGATATCATATTCAATAGGTTTCTAATTAAATAAATTTAAAAGAAAATATGTATAGTTTTTTTATATTAAATATATGAATTAGGTAGTACAGGACAAGAAAGTGAGGCAGCTGATTAGGTCAACGCATGATAAAGGGTCCCTGATCGCAGGATATATCATTTTATCAGCTTTAATACACTGTCAAAAGTGACATTTGTGAACATAATGTGGCAACACTGTAAGTGACGAGGCAGCGGGGCCAAAATAAAACGATTGTTTTAGCATCACGTCTTACTAACCATTCAGGTTACACACTTATGTACTAATCACACAAATGGTTTAATGAATAAGGTGGTATTTAGAGGAAATGTTCCCGAATTTGCATGGAGAGTGGAAAACCAATTTGTATTATTATTTAGCACTGTGTTTTACTACCCGTTCGGGTTATACGCTTTAAGTACTAGTTACGCTAATAGATTAGAAATTAGGAAGGTTGAATTAAAGGAAGTGAATCCGCATTTGCGTGGAAAACCAATTTGTATTATTATTTAGCACCGCGTTTTACTACCCGTTCGGGTTATACGCTTTAAGTACTAGTTACGCTAATAGATTAGGAATTAGGAAGGTTGAATTAGAGGAAGTGAACCCGCATTTGCGTGGAAGGAGAGTGGAAATCCATTTAGGAAACCCACCCCCCAGTTCACCCGACCAAGATTTGAACCTCGATCTCCCCGTCCTCAGTAGTCGAGCTTCAACACAACTAGCGCGTTAGCCAACTATGCCACCGAGGCGGGTACCAATTTGTAAAAATCACCCTCAGTACACCTGACTGAGATTCAAACCATAAACTCCCCGTCTTTGGCAGTCTAATATACTGCAATAGTAGCGCCTTAGACCATGCGGCCACAGAAGCAAGTGAAAGGATTGTTAGGCTTGACCTTGATAAAAGAACAAAAACAAAGGCATAAGTTACACAGGGGTCACCAAGGGCACAAAGGAATTGATTCAAAAAAGATTGATTTTTTAAACTTTTAAGAAATAACGTCTAATTATTTTATATAATGTTTAAGAAATATATATATATTTTAAAGTCGATTAAAAATATAATCACTTTTAAGATTTAATCAAAAGCTTCAAGAGAAAAGTAAGGGAAAAAGTAATAATACTACAGCACACTTTGATTGATTTTTTTATATTACTTTTATTTATTTTGTCTGGAACTATAGCACACTACTACTATTAATTATTATTATTTTGCTTCAGGTGTGGTTCTATATAATACAATACAGAATGGAATTGGAGCACAAATTTTAAATCTCGCTTAGGGTGCATAAAACTCTTGCGTCGACCCTAGGTTTACACCCTTAGCAAAAAAAAAAAAATACAAATATTTTTCAACAGACAATAATAGCAGTACTCTTTATCACTATAGAAGGGGTATGATGTACTTTGTACATCAAGAATTTACTGTGATATATTTACACACACCAACATTTCACAAGATATGTTTTTACGAACTTTTACCGGGAGCATTAAAATGCATAGGGCCTTTCAAAAGCTAATCATAGATCATTATAATATTTTTGAACAAATAATATATGCGTGAGATAAAATAAAATAAATTTTTCCACAAAATTGACAATTTGACCTTTTAGATGAGAATTTAAATGAAAATTAACGACAGCAACATTCAACTAACAAAAAAAATAAGTTTTCTCTGACTAGGAAATCTATTTCCCTGAACCAAATAAAATGGGTACAATTTGTATATGAACGAGCTAATAACGTTTAAAGGTAAAAGAATAAAAAGGAACAAAGTTTATGCAGAAAAAACTATCTTTTTTTTTGAATCTTTTATTTGGTATATACCAAGTTTAGCCATACTTTTTTAATTTGTTACATTATTATCACTTAAATAAGAGTTAATCTGTTATTATTTACTTTCGAAAAGTCAATATTTTATTGGTCGACTTTTTATACCGAAATACAGCATTCTATTTACCATGAATCAGGGTCTCTAGATATGTTTTTCGTTGTGTTTTAACTGTAATTTTTGGTAAGTATGCTCCTTTTAATGCTCATTAAATACAACCATTAGGCACCATTTTTTCCTTTTACTCATTGGTAAGGGAGACCAAGGAAGAGATGAAAGTAACTCTCTACAATCTTTATTTATTTAATCAAGTTTTGCGGCTCAGAGGCATATCCGCAAGGAAGACACCGAACCCTTCGACTGCAAATCTCTGTTTTCTAGACTGGAGCTGCTGCTTTTTTTACCCAAGTAGCTCCTCATTTGTCCTCATGAAGCTGAGTTGACACCGTTCCATACCCACTGCTTCACAAAAAACATTCTAGAAGCGCCTGGGATGGAACTTGAGACCTCTGTATATTTAGCCAGGAACTCTGATCACTAATATAATTTTATTTTTCCATCCTCATTTTTTTTAATTCTAAATAAACTAATAATAAGTTATTTAAAAAAACTGATTAGTTTAATTTATTGTAAAAACAAACTGCAATTACCACATTCTAACAAATAAATGAGTGGCATTATTAAACATTTGAAATGTAAATAAAACAGATATAATACAATCTATCAACAAACACATCTTAGAGTCCATTTATTCCAAGACTGTACAAATAGATTACAACAATGTCCTTAGTAAATGTGATTATTATTTCTTTTAATTCACTTTTTCGAAATACTCTTTGGATCCTTTAGGGTCAGGTTTGATCGTAGGTGAGTCTGGTTTCCAATTAGCCGGGCACACTAAAATAGAACAAAAAAACAACCAACAATCACTATATTTTAAATACAGGCGTTACCAGCATTGTTGGCCACAATGTCCAGGGTGTCATTCTCACAATAGGTTGGATTGTAGGTAATATAAGAACCATAAATGTTGAGAGAGAGAGAGAAAAGGAAAGCATTTAGGCAAAGCTACCCTAGGTATACACGATTGGGATCGAACCATGATCTCCCCGTCATCAGCAGTTTAGTCTATCTCGAGGGTACCTAGCGTCTTAGGCCATGTGGACACCGATGCAGGTAATGTTTAACTTCTCTCTATGATAAATTTTTACAAAGTGAATATCTGCACTCCAGATAGACAGGAATTTAATGGGGCTGTTTACATTTTTTTTTAAATGATAAATATGTACATCAAAACCTATATTCATGAATTATTTTTTTTAGACTGTTCTTAATAAGATTTAAATAACTCGTAGCTTATTTTTAAGTTCCTATCACAATATGATTCTTGTTTTTAATTGAAAAGAAGATAAAAGGGCAAGGCCTACCCTCCTAACCATAAAACTGTATGCCTCAAAGTTTACAATTAAAACACATGGCAGCATTCTCACTCTCTTCTGTTGAAGAGGGGAACTGATGTACCCTGAACATTTATTAATTATGTGTTTTGTTGTGTTTTTAATTGAGAACTTTGAGGCCTAGTGTTCTAATATGTAGGTCTTGTCCTCTTTCCTCTATTCTATGTCTTATTTAAAACATACGTCTGATGCCAAGTTTCCTTTAATATATTAAAAACTAATCCTATTTATTTATTAATTATCACTATGGCTTGATTTTTATTTAAATAAAAAAAACTTTATTTTAGATTTTAAAACATTACTTTTCTTTTAAATACATGAGTGATATTTTATTAAAAACTAATTTTTTTTAATAACTTTAATACAGGCATTTATTTATTTATTTAAAAGTTTTAAAATTACATATTTACTAAACTCAACTGCTCAACCCGACATGTCACCCTGGAGATCGACTCAAATGAAAAAAACTGGTGCTCCCGGACCCCTCCCTGATATGATATATTAATTTGAATTATCTATATAGATATAGATTTAATGAACAAATTGTCAATGTACTAGGCAGCATAGCGGGACTCCCAAGTCATCGTTGGCTGTGGTATCAATGAAAGATCATTTTTAGCTAATGATTTCCACACGTCCAACATAGATGCTGCCTTAAATTTTGATCGAAGAATGGGACGATTCCTGGACAGAACAATAGGCACGCTAAGAGTCCCAGTTTCAATTTCCTTGCCCAGGTGTCATTTTAAAATTTACGAATATAAAACCATGTATGGTTTGTATACTAAACATTTTCAAAAAGACTATTAGCATTAATATACCAAATATTCAAAACACTAAAAATTAAAAATGTTTTTTTTTATCCTAACTATGAAAAGTGAGCTTAGCTTAAAATGGCTGCTAGCCACCTGGCACAGAAACTTACCCTCTCCATGCTCCTCGACAAACTGAAAAGCCTTAACAAGTCGAAGAGTCTCATCCACACTACGGCCTACTGGGAGGTCGTTGACGGTTATCTGTCGGAGAATACCCTGCAATACGGGGAAGTGTTATCACATATCAAAAGGTAAAATCAGAATGCTATAGCTCTATCTTCTACAGTTAAAATTACTAGAGCTGTTGAGACAAGCTTTGCGCTAGTTCTGGTGCTATCCGATAAGTAGGGTAGGAGTGTAGTACGTCACTATAACATTCCTTTCTATTATACGAATAAAAATAATAAAACAAGCTAAAAAAATTGCTTTATAAATAACAGTTTGGGTATTTTTCTTATATGATCTGAAACAAGCCTTACACTCTTCGAAAACAGATTTGATACGGGCGTGGTAATAGGGGTTTAACCATGTGGCGGTAAAAATAAAGTAGGAATAATTTTTTATTTGACATTGAAAAACATTTGATCGAATGACTCTAATGAAAGTATTATTAAATACTTCAATGTATTATTAAATATTTCAATGTGCCAACACCCAGAAATAAAAAAAGCTATTCGAATTTGTAAACAAATTCAAACTTTGTCAACAAATTCAAACTTTGTCAACTGCCAATTGTAGACAGGCAGACTTAATGTCAGTATTAACTAATCTGGTTTTCTTGTAACAGAGAGGTCAGGGTTTGAATCCAGACTGGTTGTATTGAGGGGGCTATGCTAAGGTTTACCACTTTCTTTCTATGAAAAAGTGTACATTTCCTCTAAAAAATTCTACCTTCTTAGCCCTTAATCTACTAACATAATTAAGAAAATTTGGCAATCAGATAAATTTGTGCCGGGACCGAGGATTAAACCCCGGATCCCCAGCACAGAAGTCTGAAACCTGACCCTGGACCACCAAGTCACCCTGAACATATGAAAATGTCAAGTTTAGACTGTAAAATATATTATTTGTGAAGGTATAACTTTCTATAAAACTGATGAATGGTACCATTAAAGATTATAAAAATTTTACTTATTTCAAAGTTAAATTATTATTTTTAATGCATGTTACATTTGTTTAAATTCTTTATTTTAAGTTTCCTCAAATCGAACCAAAATAATACCAACCTTGGGATCAATAATGAACAAGCCTCTCAATGCAACGCCTTCCTCCTCCACCAACACACCGTAGTCCCGCGAAATGGTTTTGTTGAAATCAGAAAGCAATGGATATTTTAGTGGCCCCAAGCCTCCGCTCTGTAAAAAAGAAAAAAAAGTGATACAACTGATAGATTATAAAATATATAATTCACATCTCAGCAGAAACCTAGACATTGTATGCAAGAGCCATGGAAGGGTGAGGCCACGGGAATGATGTTTGGGCTAGAGTTGGGTTATAGGGCGGTACATGCGATGGTAGAGGAAGCAAAGGTGAGATTGTATGGACACGTAATTAAGATTGAAAGAGAAAGAATCCCGATTAAGAAATGGGAGCAGATAAAAGCATGTTTGTGAGTGAAAGGAAGAGAATGAACGCGAGTAAAGGATTAAGAATGGTGGATGGATGGAAGAAGACGGAAGCATTTTGCTAAATTTACCCGGCCATAGGCTGGAAATGTTCATGATACTTTACTTCGCATTCTTTACCGTTTCCAGCCTGTGGCCTGAGTCAGTTTTTTATTAAAGCCATATATTTTCCACTACCTGCTTGCTAGTCCTGCCGTAGCTTCATGTGCCTTACAATATAACTTAGGGCTAGGACAGGTACAATATCCAGTCCCCGGCCATTAATTTATTAATGTGAGAGGGTAAATCCACATTTCACCAATGATACATTTTTCGGCCACACCGGGAATCAAACCTGCGACCCTTAACTCAGTAGGCAGACACTCTACCGACTGAGTTAAGGTGTTGGATCAAATGTTAATAATATTAAAAGATAAAAATAAATAATAAGATCACATCACTTAGTTAAAAATGTTTTGTTTAGTTTTTAATGAATCTTTAGCGTATAACCCAAACGGGTAGTAAGACGTGGTGCTAAATAATAATAATTTAATGAATCTTTCTTCTAACCATACACCACCCCCCTTTTTTCTAAATTGTTTGTTGCTGAATAAAAATGATAGGGTCAGTGAATTTTGTCAAAAGTACGGGCCAGCTGTTAACATATTTATTTTTCAGACCAGGTATATTTTAGTGTACCTACTTTTCTAGATGTATTTATCCACGCAAGATGACTGAAATGAGAATCGGTGGAGACACCGACCACCTCGGTGTTGATGGCGTGAAACTCCTTAATGCGATCACTAAATGCGATTATTTCCGTTGGACACACAAACGTGCTGGAAATAATGACATAAAAATGACAATACATTGTTTTAAAACATAATCTAACAGAGTTAAAATTTAACGACTCTCTTTTTACCCTTGATTACATGTCAGGATTTTTGGAAATCAAAAGGTTAAATGGGCCCATTACAGTAAAAGAAGTGTCTACACAAATGATTAGAGCTTTACATTAAGCGAAAATATTCTAGTTGAGGGTCCAACACCTTAATTTAGTTGGTAGTGTATCTGTTTACTGAGATAAGGGTCCCAGGTTCGATTCCTGGCATGGCCGAAAATTTATTATTGATGAAAGTATGGGTTTACCCTTACACATTGATAAATTAACAATTGTGGCTGGATGTTGTGCCTGTCCTAGTCTTAAGTTAGATTATAAGGCATATGAAGCTATGTCAGGCCTAGCAAGCCGGTAGGGGAAAATATATGGCTTGAATAAAAAAACTGTCCCAGGCAGGAAACAGTAAGGGATGTAAAAAAATTTCTAGTTGAGGCTTAAAGTGAAAGTTGTCACAAAAATGTTGAGTCTAAAGTCAAGAGGGTTGCATCGTGAACAGCTCGCAAACATTTTTCACAGAACTGTTCCAGTTTCCACAGCTTAGTTTCGGTGGTCGCATGGCCTAAGGCATCACTCTCGCAATAGACTAGACTGCTGATAGTGGGGAGATCAAGGTTTGAATCCCATTTAGGTGGTTTTGTCTTATTTGGTTTTCCACTTTCCCTCTGAGAAAATGTGGGTAACCTACCTCTAAATTAAACCTTCCTCATTCCTATAAAATTATCATAATTAGTAGGCCTGCATATGCTTTTATCCTAAATGAGTATAAATAATGAATTTAAAAAAAATTAGGATAGGTCTATGTCAAGTAAATTCTCAGCCTAACCAAGTCGGCAATGGTACATGAATCAATAAACATGTGCTTACATGTGATACCAACTTACAAGTCAAGTGGGTAGAAGAACAGCACTAAATATTTTCCTTTAAAGTCTGAAAGCTGTATTTCTTTGAAATCTTGATCAATAACAGCAGTCCCTCTAAAATTATAAGCAGGCTCTCGAACTGTTGGTGAATGCAGTGAACTCCCTGTAAAATAAGTGATAGTCAAGATGAAGGCTTTTGATAAATTTTGTTGTGGTGGTAGACTACTCCTTTCATAACTTTTTAAAATCTCCAAAATCAGTTTGACACTAGACCTACTAAGAGAACGTTTTCAAGGTACAGTAACCACCCCCCTCCTCCTCCCCAAGAAGATAAGAAGTCAAGGACAATATATTGTCTCCCTGCCAACAATTTCCTCCATATAATTCCTTCTTCCTTTTTACTATACTTTAAATATTTTCCTCGCCCCTTTGTCTACTCACCTCAAACTTATTACAAGTTCATAAGTTTTTAAAAATAACACCTGATCATGAGAATATAACTCGGTGCGGGTACCCTCGGCTTAGTGCGCCAATGCTTTCTACCATTGAGCTATCCAGTGGAGTTCATCCTGTGCCCTGGTAGAATGACCCTGAACCATTAAAGCTCTTGGTAACAGTGTTCTAAATAAATAAATAATCTTATGAATTACAAACTAACCCAAACTAGCCTAACCTTACATGTATGAAAAAATTAAATGTCAATAAAAGTGTGGATGAGTGTTTATACATTTACTTAGGCATGTTTATGGGGTGGTTATGAGAATGAAGCATTTCGGGAAATGCTAAGGAATATGACTATGAAATGGGTGAATCAAGTTATTTTTTGTTTTTTAGTGTTTACTTGAATTGTGTCAATATTTTAACATAGGCCTGTTATCCCTTTTATGTGTCAACAGTTCTTTGTAACACTATGGAGTGTTTCCAGATAAAGTGTTGCTGTGATGATATTTAGCCTTTAGGTTGTCTATAGCTCCATGGTCAAACGCCTATCATCCCTGTACGGAAAAGATACCGTTTAACCAGATGTTAATTGCTCCGTGGTCGAGCACTAATTAAGTCGGTATATTCAATAGAATGTAAGAAAGAGAACTATTGATGGCTGTTTATTCACACACGGTTTATTTAAATGACATCTGTTAATTACTTATACATACTCCAGTTAAATACTTTATATCAATGCACACTTGTGATAATAACATAAATTATTGTATTCTGTGTTAGACTGTGACTGTGAGAACCAGTGCTAGCGCATTTGTGAATCCCTGACTGCGTTGTTTGTGTGTGGATGCCTGTATTTGTGCGACTTGTGCCTTAAACATATGCACCAGCGGCTTATATATGGCATACGCCTTGCCTTTTGCTCCCCTCGTCAACAGTGTCAAAACTAACTAATAGAAAAGAGTCCTGGCAACAGGTGTTGTGAAGGCTAGCTTCTTTATGGGGAATGGGCGTATTTTGCCACATACTGCGGAGTTGTTCCTTCAACAGGAAAAATGGTATAAAAAATATATTTTAAAGGTGTAATCCTTTTCCCATTATTTCTGAAATGTGCGTGTTTCTTCATGAATGAATCATAACATAACATAACATTTACCACCGCATCTTACTACCCGATCGGGTTATACGCTTTAAGTACTAATTACTCTAATGGATTAGGAATTGGGAGGGTTAAATTAGAGGAAGTGAACCCGCATTTGCGTGGAGGGAGAGTGGAAAACCATTTAGGAAAAACCACCCCCAGTTCACCCGACCGAGATTCGAACCTCGATCTCCCCGTCCTCAGCAGTCGAACTCAACACGACAAGCGCGTTAGCCAACTAGGCCACCGAGGCGGGTAATGAATCATAAAAAGATATTCTACATATGTTACTTTAAAGAAAAATTACCTTCATTCATGACTTTTTACATATTTTAGAGTGATCTAAATCAATATCATTACACATTGTCTTGTAATTTTAATTTTTGTGATTTTTTTTTTAAACCAAATTGATGAGTAAGTTAGTATTGATAAATTAAAAATAATATAATTAAATGTTATCATGTAAACAGCAAAAAAAAAGTTTTTATTTTCTAGTAGGTTACTATTGTGTTATTACTGTAGGTAGAGTCAATACATACCAACACTAATAGAGCGATGTAATGTTGTGGTGACAGATTGCGATTTCTAAAACAAGAATAAACTTAATTAGTAGGCAAGCTTGGGGCATAAATTCTAAGAAATTGCAAAACTAAGTAAAGTGTTTGAGTGAATTTAATTTTAAAATATGTTCAAACCATCACAAATTATGAACTTAAAAATAAAAATAAAATAAAGCGGTTTGAACAACATTTAAAGCAATCTTGAATAGGTAGGTTTACCCCATGCTAAATGAACCCAAATGAGTCAATTCCACAATAGACCTTACGAGAGAATCTGGTTTAAATAAGCCAGCGCAATTGATTCATAAAGATGGGTTATTATCTTCTTAAGATACAGTGGAAGAGTACTCTAAGGAACGTATTCTTCTAATTATTTCTCCTAGACATGGCATTCATGAACTAGGCCTATATAATATTTAGGTAGCCTTTTAGGAGCACCCTTGTTGCAGGTGGAAATGTATTATATAATCTATAAGAGCTTACCAAAGCCTTCAAACTTGTGTTAAGCAATTTACTGGCAAAACACTTTGTAAATCCAGACATTATGAATAGTTATTACAGATCAAGTTACAGGATAATTTAAATTTAAATTTTATACTTGCAGACTATTAGAATATTATTGTGTTGTCCCCTTTGAGAAAATAAATGACAATACAATATTTGGCAGACTTGTTTATGATGTAAACAGAGTGTGGTGAACTTTAACATGACCAACACTTTAGAAATAAAATTTCACATAAAAAATTATTTTCTTAAATAAATGTTATTAACGGTGATATATAAGCTAAACATTTTTAAAAAAATCAATAAACTATTAAATTTTCATAAAGTTGATTTCAAGCTTTGATTCAAAGACTTCGATTCAAACTTAGTACTCTAGCTTTAACCTAACAGAAAGTACAACTTTCTAAAAATAAAATCCATCTTTCTAAGCAATGTAATTGATCCTAGTTCAGTTAAGAGTTAAGACTCGAGTGGTTGATACTTGATAACTTTCGGTAAGAAACATTTTAGAATTTTGGAATAAGTCAATTTTTTTGTATTGGTCTTTACAGTTTTTGCAACCATATTTAATTTTCATTTGCTCATTTGGGTTTGTTCTTTTTTATTTACGTGTCGAAAGTAAAAAATCCAAGTATAGATTAATTGACTCTCTACTTATAGAAGCCTTACTTTAATATTTCTACCTTGCACCCACTGCTAGTCTGCTACTGGGCTAATAGTCATTCATTTCTCCAGCCTAAATGTCAAAAATATTGAAAACATATTTATGGGCATATCGTAACAGTCAGCGATAGTGATATTTTTTCTCTTCGGGAATTTTAAGTATAAGTCTTCACTTTTCGCAAAATTCAGTAGGCTACATCGTCCAACGCTACGGTATTTCAAAGGTGCAGTATTTGAGTTGTGTACATATATTCTAGTATTGAAAATTCTAAATAATAATAAATTGTATTAATATTTATTTATATTTTTACTACAAGGTCAGTTAACAACTTAATATAAGGGATAGAAATAAGGGTGGTATATAGGTGATACGAAATTCGGGTATTGTGTACAAACTCGCATTAGCATAGAGAGAGGATTGGAAAATCACAAGTGAAAAACTGTATTTCTTTGTACTTATCTGTTACACGAACCAAGAACGTCACGTGAACGTAAATCAAGCCCTACACTGCTAGGCTAAGCTTTTATTTTGCTATAGCTGTGATTCATTACATTTGAAGAGGGAAGCGTAAAGCAATTAAAATTATTTTCTTTTAACACCAGATACATTTTTGAACTATAATAATAAGAGAATAAAACCACAAGAGGATGGCCTAGTGTGCCTAGGTTGAGGACAAATAATGTATACCTTGTAATAGACCTCATTTTCCTAAATGTATGTAGCTAATTAGTGAATGAACCACACCTACATTAGGATGTTTATATGTATATGAGCCGATATTGGCTCTTTTTGTAAACAACTTCTGAATAAATAAATAGTCTTTGAAGAAACCTTGTCAATTTCCTTTTTTTATACTTTTTTCTCAAATGTAAGGTCTGATAACAGTTGTCCTTATTACTTTCAAATAAAATAAATTCGAAATTTATTTCTAGATAGTAAAACTTACTCTTCATTCAAATGTTTTAGTAACGCTCCCACTAAAGTTTGTAAAAAAAAATTGACTCATAAGGGAGAGGAAAATTTGTAGCTTATTTTATTTAGACTTATTTTCCCCTCAAACATCATGCAGAATTTTAACTTTTGTGCTATAATAAAGAAAATAGAAGAAAACAAATGCAGATACTCAAGCGGAACAAAGTCGATGATATATTACTTTTGTTCTCTTGTTAGGTTGATCCTGTGTGGCGGTGTCTAACAATGTCGGAGAACAGGTTGATGAATGTCAAAGTCAATCAACTAGTCGAGGTCACGGGTAAGGATGTCCGAGGTGTGGTGGCATATGTCGGCTCGACGATGTTCGCATCGGGAAAGTGGATTGGCGTCGTCTTAGACGAACCCAGAGGAAAAAATAATGGATCAGTACAAGGGAAGGCATATTTCCAGGTGAGGGAAGATGTTTTGTATTTATAGTGTTTTTGTAGGCTAAAAATATGTTGTTCTACACTGCAGTGTAAATTTATCAAAATGTTTACATAGGCCCCATAGGTAAAGTAAAACCTTGATAATAAAGCCCTTATTAATCCAGATTTTGCTTAATCTGAACTATGGCTATGTTTTTTTGAAAAGGTAAAAAATAAAATTGACATGCTTCTTCAGACGATGTCCACCTTCAAGTGTTAATTGTCCAACAAATCCAGGAACAGACAGTTTAATTATTCTTTATGTCAGGCCTCCACCGTGGTTCGGATTCCACGTTAAACTGTAGGTCCTCCATTTCATCTCACTATCACCCTACTATTACACATTAGTGTAAGTGTGTATAACCCGAATGAGTAGTAAGACGCGGTGCTAATAATAATAATTATTATTATTCTTTAAATCATATTATAATTTTTGTAAGGAACACATTGTATATACATAATTCAACAAATAGGGCCTACATAATATTCATTACCATTATTAGCACCGCGTCTTACTACCCGTTCGGGTTATATGCACTTACGCTAATGTGTAATGGTAGGCTGATTGTGAGATGAAATGGAGGACCTACAGTTTAACGTGGGATTCAAACCACGGTGGAGGCCTGGCATTCCCCACATTCACAAGATGTCTTGTCAGAGGTGAAGGAAGGGTTTGGCAATCAGATAAATGTGTGTTGGGACCAAGGATTGAACCCTGGACCCCCAGTACAGACCACCAGGTCACCCTACTTAATATTGTTTATCGGCTATATATATATATAAACAATATTAAGTAGGGTGACCATATATCTTTGTTTTCTGAACTTTAGGTAATCCGGACTATCCTTATATTTAGTCACAACTATCCAAGGTTTACTGTTCTGTACTTACATGTCCATGCTATGTTTTAACCTCGTCTTACACCTCAAGGAAGCAGGTATGTGTTTTGTTTTTGTACTACATATATCTGAGAAGAGTTTTTTGATTCACAGTGCAAGGAAAACCATGGCATGTTTGTTCGCCAGTCGCAGCTCACCTTGCTGGACGAATCGGGCGTTCCAATCGGTGAGATCTCAAGTCCTTTGTCGGGGGCTTCCACAGCCACCACCCCTGATGAGGGGCGGCCGAGACCCAGACTCAGCAGGTGAGACAACTTTACATTACCGTATTTATTTAGAGCTCTAACAAATTTAATTTTTACCTCTTATCTTTCAACTATCAGTGTATTTATATGTATTATAAAATGTAAGTTAATACCGTTGTTATTTTTTGAAAGTTTCACACACTTTATCAAGTTTGCACCCATGTTACTATTCATTGGCTTTTAAGATACACTAGAGTTATAGCACATACCCATTCGTCTTTTCATACATATGTTTATGGTTTGCTCTGTACATACATTTATTTTATTAAAATTGGTGAGCATAAATGTGATTGACTAGGAGATACCTGCGCCAGTAGGCACTCTGCCTAAATATCAATCTCATTTAGTATGGTTTGCCGGTGGCGAAGAGGCGCTGGTTTGAATTTTTCTCGGGTGTACTGAAAATGGTTTTTCTTTAAATAGTATCTCATACTCCCTCTCAGGCTTGCCACTAGTGGGGACAATTGGTACCGGGGCCTAAGCTCGAGGTCCATATTCACAAGTTTAAAAAATTGTAGGAGAACAAAAGGTAAATAGGCCTACATACTGTTCAGTTAAGATACGTATTAATTTGTGTACATTGCTTTTCTTTTGTAAAACTGAAAACAAAGTTTAAAAAAACAGGAACTAACCAAAGTCAAGAATTGGTGTGAAGATCGAGGGGAGGTGGGGGGAGGCTCTCGTCCTCTGAAAGAACTTGTTTCTCTCTCGACTTGAATAAACAGATTCCACCCCTGGAATAAACTTGCCCAACTTTAGACTTATCTCACTCCCCTCGGATAGTCTCGAACATTAAAGATAGCTTTATATCAAACTCTAAATCACTTCTAGAGCTATCCAATTTTCAAAAATTTGTTGGGAGAAGACCACTCACTCTAAATGGATTATAGAAGCATCCAACTATCAAAATTGCCAAAGGAAGTTAATTCAAAATTCATTCTTAGAGCATACAATTTTTCAAAACTTTCCGGAAGAGGCCCATTCTAAATATCTTCAAGAGACATTTAATTGTCAAAGATTTTCTGGGTCATGACACTGCGAATAACTTGTGCCATCCAATTTTCAAAAATTTGTCGGGGGTAGATGACTTAAAATAGTTTCTATAATAAGCATCTAATTTTAAGTAAAGACTCCTCTAAATAACTTCTAGAAGCATTCAAATTTCAAAAGGTAAGGACAATTACAAATTGTTTATAGTAGAGTCCAATTTTCAAAATAAATTCCAAAGGCAATTATAAATATTTTCTAGACATTTGATTAGAGAGGGTTTCTAGGCCCCTCAAACACCCATACCTTTTTTTTGCCCAACTTAACCTCAGAAAAATAAGGTTTCACCGCCAATGAAATACACTATTAAAAAGAGAAGGGGCTCAGGCTTTGCCCCTATTACTGGGAACGGTTAGAACACTTGGCTGGCCTGCTCCTTCCATGAAAATACAGGTACGTTTCTCCTAAATTCTACTCTCCACATCCTTACCATATAGTGAGTCAAAGTGAAAAAACTCAAGAGATCAACTCCAAATATAAGTACACTTTGGTTCAATCCCAGGTTCAGATACCCTAACCCCATCCTTGTCAGGCTTTTCATGAACATGAGTCTTTTAAATGTTAGATTATTTTATTGCAGTCAAAGCACGACAATAATAACTCAATCAAATATGTTTCTACACTGATGCCAGGCTAATAATCAACTTAACGTTCATGTAACTTAATAACTCGAGCATAAAACAGCCAATGGACTTGGACTGGTTTAAAACAAATTGTTCATTAAAATAGAATTTAAATTTTTAAAGGGAGTTAGGCTTGCAATACCAGCTTACTGGAGATACAAAAAAAATGTAATAAAGTGCATTACACAAACTTTGATATGATATAATATGTAATAAATAAAATGATAGGGTTTTAGAAAAATAGAGCACAAATAAAAGTAAAAAAACACATAAGTTACACACACTTCAATATTTTTATGCTATTATTGCATCTTCCTCAGGAAATAGTAGTAGTTTCCCACTTATTTGACATGTTGGGAGCTGAGTCCTACTGTTTAAAACCGCAAATGGCTGAAATGCACAATTCAGTTGTTTTTTTTAGATTGCAAATGTATTTTGGCTGCCAAAAAATGTAAATAGCACAAGTAGCAAAAGCACAAATATAAGAGATGATGCACCACAAACGACTTATATACACAACCCGGAATAAAAGATGACGCTGAATTGATTGAGAGAAAAAGCACCACAATAATGGTCCTAGAAGGTTGTGGAAACATAATGAAACTGTGATAAATTTAATATTCTAGCTATTATAATTATTCACTAACGGTTATAGCTTCATCTAAATACCATATTCTTTACATTTAATTATGATGACTGGACACAGGAATCGAACCTGGGACCTTTGGCTTGGTATGCCAATGCTCTAACGACTAAGCTATCCAGGAGCTATCTGCGTGTTAATCAAAGCCTCTGCCTTAAAATATGAGTGAAGTATGATCCTGGGCATGGAACGAATCCTGGATAGCTTAGTGGCCAGAGCAATGGCGTACTAAGCCAAAGGTCCTGGGTTCGTTTCTCGTGTCCAGGTATCATTTATCAATCTAAAGAATATATTAAAACAGTTCACAACAGCAGACCACACATTGAATGTATGGGTTCCTTAAATATGCCTAATTGAAAAGTGTTTTAAAAGAGGACAAATGAAAAGCAGGCAATGTCTGTAGTTTGTGTTCCTGAAGATTAACTAGGTGCGACCCGCTTTAATGGCTGTATTACTCTAGCACTAGACTAGACTCTCCATGACGGGGAGATTGAGGTTTGAATCTCGGTCAGGTGTACTGAAGGTGGTTTTTACAAAATGGTTTTCCACTCTACCTATATGCAAATATAGGTAGACTTCCTCTAAATACAATCTTTCCAATCCCTGAATTCATTAGCATAATTAGTACACAAGCGTATAACCTGAATGGCTAGAAGACGCGCTGCTATAAAAACAAATAGGTGTATCATAATCATTTCTGAAGTTGAATGAATAAATGGTCTGGTAACGATTCTTTTCAATCTTTCATTAGTAAGTTGTTTTATAAACATGCAAAAATAATTAAAAGTAATGGTAAAATCTTACTTTTGTGGTCATGAGTTTCATTTTAATTCTTTAATTTATTCGAGGAATTTAACCTGCACTTTCTGAACTGAATGATTATATCAGCACATCTATAACAGATACAAAATCCAGCCATCGACCATTAATTCATCACTGTGAAAGGTGAAACTCACATTTCACCAATTACAGTTTTCGGACATGCCAGTATTATAGCCCGGAACCTTTAGCTCAATACATAGACATGCTACTAACTGAGATAAGGTGTTGGACTTTTCATGGTTATCATTATCATATTCATGTTATTTTGTTGGAGGATATTTTACTTTTAATTGAAAACTAGTCATATGTTCATAAATATTAACATTTTTAATTTTTTTATGTTGTCAAAGCATTCGAAGGAAGACTGAACCAACAACGTAAGTTACATCATTCTTCTATGTATGCACATTGTAAAATTATTTTTACTCAGCCCAAAGTCTCGATCCGAATGAGAAATGTCAAAGATTAACAGTATTTTAAGGGTATAGTTTGTGAATTATTAAAAATTCCATATGACTAAATTAAAATTGTAGTCCCATAATGTTGGTGCTTTATATGTATCCACTTGAGTGTCTTATGGCCAATTTTGGACTGCTCCATTTGACCCTCAGAGACCGGATTTAGTCGATTGGAAGCTAAGAGTTCTGATTGAGGATACAAGGGCCACATGGAAAACTTATACCTGTAGAAATAAAGCGACTTCTCTTTGCTATAGTCCAATTTTCATAGGAAGAGCTTTTTATAAAATATACACTTTTTTTTTGTGGTCACCATTGATAACATTTCACTATATTATTAGTGTTATATAGGTGTCGAACTCAGTGGACTTGGGGTTAAGTGCTCACCTCAGGACCTGATGCTTGTGGGTTCAAACCCAACTGGGGTCGACCGATTTTTCTTGAGTTATAAAAATCCATGACACAACTTCCTTCGTAGAGGAAACAAATCGGTTGGTCCCATGTTGATTGTGGCATGTAAAATAACCCTGTAAGGAATGTGAAAATATCTTTCCCAACAAAATTCATAGGCCCTTTCACTCTCGCTCATAGAAATTAAGTGTGGAAGGTAACGGGAAGCCACTACACTTTCTGAACTTCTCTAGTACATGGGACTTCTACCAGATGGTGCAGACAGCACTGACCTGCTGAAGGACAGAGTACCTGCCAGTTTCGGATGGATATAAATTACATCCAACTGACCTTTGGGTTGTTGACCTAAGAAGAAGATTATATGGGAATTGATAATATCTATCAAAAGTGACAGATAAATATCACATAACTTTACATATAAATACATGAAAATAGTTCTAGTAACTTTTTTTTCAGCGGACATATAAGGTCCTTTCTATAAAAATTGGGACTGTTCCCTATTGGTTAGTGTTCTTCATCTCCTGGTTTTTGCAATACATACAGACATCATTTTATATTATTTCCGTTCTTTGAAGAAAAAATTAGACTAGACACCTTTGCTATCTACTTGGTCTATGAGGGCAAGATTCATTATTTGATGTGGATTTTTTTTTTCTACTTGTTCATGCTGCTCGAAAGCGTGAGGAGGAAATCTTCACCAGCTAAAAGCCCTCGAGTGAGGGTTGAAAAAACTAGGTATTTTTTATTTTGTAATCTTTAATTCTAAGTTGCTTATTATTATTGTATATCTATATAATAATAAAAGGAAGTGTTTGTCTGAGTGGGTGTGTTTTTGTTTGTGTGCGATGCCCAGCTAAATCTATGGTGTGCAGAGGTATGAAATTCTTAACATATGGGGGTGGAATGCACCTCAAAGCCGGATCTTAAAATTTTTAATTAGGCTATTTTTAACACATTTCTGAAGAAAATATTGTTAATCTGATAATTAAATTCTCATGGCATATCGGGCACCATGGGGCTTGGGAGGCTTATATAATTCTTATACCACAGTGGGTCGCAGACAACGCAGTGCGGGATTGCTTGTTAATTATAAATATCAATATTTGATTGATCTGTAGTTTAGTGAAATGGTTTTTTCCAAGTCTAGAGTTTCATTAGTATGTCTTCATTTATTTATTTTCATGATTATTTTAAGAAAGAATAACTTACTGGATATTTGAAAAATCTATTTATTCTATACATTTTTAGTCTTTAATTTTTTTTATTCAAGTTATTAATTCAAGCCTTATCAATCAAATCGGTTTTAAACGTATGCAAATATTTGTTACTTTACTTGACTTACTTAAATATTTAAAAAATGAATTTATCTAACTTTTTCTTCTTACACCTTTTGTAGTAGCAGTAATAAAATGTATTTAATATAACAAATTGCTCCAAAATAAATCTTCACAGAGATATTTGGATATGTTGTGAATAGCTCATATTTATTTATATATTTGTCAGTATCTTCAGCTATTATTGTTTTATATGGTTGATATTAGAAATTATATTTTTAACCATAAACCTCTACTCTCTATGTATTTTTAAATTCTATGAATAATCTTAAATGTATAATCCATGTGGATTCTATTTAGTAGTACTTTCTTTGGTATAGTTTTCCTTGCACTTGTATTACGCTAATCATGCTATAATTGTCCATTTCCTATGTTCGTCGTCTATACTATTTGTTCCTTTTAAATGTTCCAAACTAAACATCATATCATCACTTACCAATCTCCGCGTTGCACATTTCATACTCCCTTCTGACGAGTTCCGATAGAATGAAACCTAGGTCAAGTGATTGGGCGGTGACAATCAATTTTATTTAAGAGGTTGCCACTACTTCTTTCTTTAATGTAAAGTGTGAACTCTGTCCTTTTCGTTAAATAATAATAATTGCATCTCCGGGCTATATCAACCTGTGGCTCACTTCGAAAAAATTATTCGATGCTAATATACCATTGCTTAGAGGACGCCTGAGTGTACTAATGGTACATCCTTTTTGTGGAGGCTCTCTCCGTGTCTCGATGATATGAGGGGATGATGATAGTGAATATGACTGGGTGGAACCAATGAAGATCTTCTTAAGTCCAACTAACCAAACTCAGGTGACGATGAGAATTATTCCCCTTTAGAGAAAAATTCCCCGATACCAACCGGGAATCGAACCCGAGGTCAGCAGCCAGGGGCTCTGATCACTATACCACGAGGCTGGTTGTTCTTTTTATTGTGAAACCCATATTGTGATCATTCCCTTTTTAAATATGTATAGTCGGTGACCTGGCGGTCTAGGGGTAAGGTGTCAAGACTTCTGTGCTGGTGGCCGGGGTTCAATCCTCGGTCCCGGTACAGATTTATCTGATTACCAAACCCTTCCTTCACCTCTGACACTGTGGTTCGGATTCCACGTTAAACTGTAGGTCCTCCATTTCATCTCATAATCACCCTACCATTACACATTAGCGTAAGTAAATGAATATCACTGTAGCGCGGACCATTTGTTTCTGTAATCAAGACTTAGAAATCATATGTCAAACTCAATCATACGTTGGTAAAGCAATGTTTGAGTGTAACCCTCTTTTATTAGCTCTCTTTTAAAACTGGTGTTCTGTTTGATTCATGCCAAGGAATGTCCCTAGTTGGAAACCCAGGTAGGGGCATTAACTTACTTTGGACATTTTGTTGTGTTAGTCCCTGATCCTATTTTATCCCTATATTTTGTCCATCAGACGCTTGGTAGTCAAACATTAGTTAAGGTCATGCTTTTAGGTTTGTGCAGTAGGTCACCTTGCCTTTACCTTTAGCGTATTTATTTTTGTGCTCCACGTTTTACTACCCATATGGGCTATCCACATATTTACACCAATGGGGTATGGATTAGAAGGTAAAATTTAAAAGAGCAGTAGATCACAAGTCTGATGCCTTATATGGTACAATCGTGTCAAACTTGCGTCACAAGCCATAATTATGTGCGGCAAACAAAGATGTATAAATACATTATTTAATTTGTCACATATTTAATTGCATCAAATTCAAAACATTTCATAGATGGTCACTTTTTTTTAAAGATATCTTGGCCCAACACTTAAAAAATTCATTTGTAAAAATAGACGTAGGGTCTTATTATTTTCTATCCTAATTCTCTATCGTCTTCTTTATTAATAAAATGAGGAGTTTGTCTGGCATGAGAATTGCAGGTTATCTACGGCACACACAGGTGTGGGACCTTTAAATTTTTGGTTGGATGTTTTTAAATTTATTAAACACTGGGTCGAAATAAATAAAATTAGGATACTTTTTTTCTGTCTGCTTGAAGCAAAGAAAAGCGTTGCCAGGTCTAACCACACAATGTGGTTTGCCCAAGCAATGCTGGATAGTTCTGCTAGTTTGTAATAAAAAAGGTGAAAATTTGAAATTATTTTTACTTATGAAGATGACAGACAATATTGTATTTACTTTACACTGAAACATTTCTTGTAAATATTTATGTAAATAACCGTACTAATACTTTTGTGGCATTAGGGGAAGCATTTAGATTTTATTTTTTAAGTAAAGATGGGTCAAACCCACTATTTTAAGAATCTTCATTTTACTTTCAAATTCATATCCGAATCTTTAAATCCCATTAACATATGAGTAAATATGAATTATAACAAAATGATAGAATATATAAATGGTAACGTATTTTCTGTTTAATGCATTTATTACAACCATCATACATTCTGTTATGTGTTAAATTAATAGTCTGGGGTCTGGTTGTTAGGTTTTTCCTATATTCTGTTGGGGCTGAACCACCAATAAGCAGTATTAGAGCTTTAAAACAAATTTAAATTCAAAATAAAATAAAAATCATATCTCTAATCTGATTTTTCTTGAAACATCAAATATCCTTAAGGACTCGAAGGTTAAATGATTCAAGGATTCCATACCTAATTTTAGATAGAATTGCTTTACTAGTATGTTAAAAAAAAAGTGGTTTAAGTAACTGAACTTTTTCTAATTTGTGTTTTTAGTCCACAAACTTAAAACTATTGCTAAAATGTATGCACACGCAAACCTTAGCCTATTTTGCACTGCAATCTCTTAATGTAATTTGCTTTAACATAATATTGAGTGCGAGGGTTAGTAAATTTTCTATAGCGGTTTTGACCACAGTTCCAGACTGTCGTTGGTCGGCAGTCGCAGTCAGGGTGATTTCCCCCAGAAGGATGACTCGGCAGCCAGCACCCCCGTTCGGGAGACCTCTACACTTCAACAAGCCTCAGAGCCCCCATCAAAGAGGGCGTCTTTTATCGAGGTAAACACCTGTACATGAATGATGCATAGTGCCAGTTCTATTAAGGGTTAGGACATTTTCAGGTCAAATTAAAAAAGTATTTATAATCTCTCTTTTATATTTGAGTTTAGTTTATTAAATTCTTGTGTAAATCAAACTTTATTTTCAATGAAATTCTTCTGTGATATACACTACACCAGTATCCATATTTAACTAATTTATCACGAGTTATCCATCAATTTTGTTTGTTAATTGATGACTTTAAAAAAACTTGACAAAATTGGGTCTTTTTGGAGAAATATTATTCGGAAAATACACTTTCAATTATCTACTTTTCCAGCACTCTAGCTCAGTTGGTAATGTGTCTGCCCACTGAGCTAAGAGTCCTGGGTCCCCATTCCTGACATTGCTGAAAAATGTATTATTGGTGAAATATGGGTTTTCCTCCTTGACAGTGATGAATTAACGGCATGAGGGTTGGGTGTTGTGTCTGTTCTAGATTCATGTTAGTTAATTATAAGCAGTGTGCTTATATAACCATTCAGGTCAGAAAGTGCACATTAAATACTTCAAAATAAAAATAATAAAATTACTTGCACCTGAATGAAAGGTTGACCTAACTCGAGGGTTACCAAACTTTTAAGATGTAAGGAGTCTTTACACCAGAACAAAAAATATATTTTCAGGGTGTTGACTCGCCTAAAAATCCTGGAATTCTCAGAGAATTTTTGAGTGGCTCAAAGATCTTTTTTTGATCTGATAAAATTGTTTAGGGTGGGGATATAGGGGAAACTAGAAAAGGTCAATGTGTTTGCATATTTTTTTTATAGAAAAACAATTTTTTGGTCAAAATAATTCAAATATTGCTTCTGAACAAGCTAAGAGTTAATTTTCTTCACATGACTATCAACATTAACTGTTGAATATCTGTCAAAGCTGTATTGAAATTTAATGACATATTTTTCTCTTCATTTTAAAAGTGTCTCATCTAATGTCGCTATGTTCATGACATATTCAACAACTGTTGATATCAGCACGTGAAGAAATTTAAACTTTGTTTGTATTGGAGCAATATCTTATTTATTTTGGCCAAAAAAGTTTTGCTTTAGAAGCAAAAAAAAAAAAAAAACACTGGCTTTTT
>CABFOV010000863.1:50650-117348 GCA_902141375.1 Timema poppense
TTTACCACACTTGCAATAAAGAAATGTGATGTATAGTCTTTACATATGAATGTAATTTTTTACTTTTATTAATTTTTATTACTTTTTAACACTGCCTCTTACTACCCATCTGGTATGTATGCTTTTGTGCTAGTTGCGCTAATGGGTTAGGTGTGAGGAAGTTTGAATTAAGAGAAAGAGTACATACATTTGCATGGATAACAAATGAGAAATGATTTAGGAAAAACCACCCTCAGTAGACTAGATTGAAATCAAAACACAAATCTCCTCGTCACTGGCAGTCTAGTCTATCCTGCCATTGAAACAGGTCATTCGGATATAATCACATTTTCTCCATTCACCATTTATGGTAGATAAAACTCCTTTGTAATTTCAGCCAACTATGTAACTATATTTAATTCTTCTTCTTCTTCTTCTTTATAACTCAAGGAAGATTGAATTATATTTAACCAAACAACTTTAGGTGACCTGGCGGTCTAGGGGTAAGGTGTCAGACATCTATGCTGGGGTCTGGGGCTCAATCCTCGGTCCCGGCACAAATTTATCTGATTGCCAAACCCTTCCTTCACCTCTGACAAGACATCTTGTGAATGTGGGGAATGCCAGGCCTCCACCGCGGTTCGGATTCCACGTTAAACTGTAGGTCCTCCATTTCATCTCACAATCACCCTACCATTACACATTAGTGTAAGTGCATATAACCCGAACCGGTAGTAAGATACGTTAATAATAATAATAATAACGACTTAAAGCATAATTTTTAAAAACCTAAGCTATTAACTTTAAATTTTTAATAAAAGATATCGAAAGTTAAATTTTAACAAGTATGTCCCCTCACCCTATTTACACTTTGGTGATTTTTTTTAATATATTTTGAAGTTTATGAATACTGGAGTTTTATGCACCACATATATTAAAACACAATAGGACCTTAATATTTATGACCGTTCAACAGATCTGCATTTGTGGTAAAGTTTGCTAACGACAGGAACTTAGAGGTTTATTTGTTTTGCTAATGATGGGAAAATTTGAGGTTCATATCCCACCTGAGTATACTAAGGGTGGTTTTCCCTCTCTTGTTCCTTGCAAATGTGAGTGCATTTGCTCTCAATTACACCTTTCTTAGTCCTACTATTCTAACTTAATCAAGCGGAGGAAAAAGAACTAGTTTAAAGGGCTAAAAGAAAACTTAATAAAAATTCCAGAATTCAGAAATAATTTTCTTAAGATGTTTAATTATAATAATGATATAATATATAAAAATAGGTACAGAGAAGAGGAATAGGAATACATAAAAGGAATCAATTACATTATGGTGGAGGTTCCTAATCTAGGGTCCACAGAGTACTGGGGAAGAGGGGGGGAGGGTTCCATAGAAACATATTTTTCAATTTATTAATATTAAATGGGTTACTTGGAATACTGAAAATGTGTGTAGGTTCTTAATCTTGACTCGTATTTCAGGGGAGATTAGGAGGGCCATGGCGAAATATCATTGGCTTCAGGAGGTCCGTGGTATTGAAAAGTCTTTGACCCACTGAAATATGGATTTTACAATGAAAAAGAAGAAAACATAGTGTCAATGAATATCAACACACAGGCTGCAAATCATTGCAATCACAGGAATGTTCGTATGGAAGAGACCACAATACATTTAGTTTAAATGAGTTGAAAAATGACACCTGGACACGGGAATCGAACTTGGGACCTTTGGCTTAGCGGGCCTGCTCAACCACTGAGCTATCCATAAATGGTCCTGTGCTCAAGGCCATTCTTTACTCATAGCTTATGGCTAAGTCTGTGATGAACGTCTGGAAATCGTCAACCACATATGAGCTAACCGATGTATAGTGAGCTATCAGACACCACAGACATATGTGACTCGGGAGGGCTGTTGTGCTTTAAAATTACTCTTGTATTATAATCTTGGCGGTATAACAGCCCTCTTGAGTCGCATATAACTGTGGTATTTGATACCTCACGATACATCAGTTTGTTCATATGTAGCCGACAACTTCCACACGTTCATCACAGACTTGGCCTGAAGCTATGAGTGAAAATAAACTTGAACACAGGATGAATCCTGGATAGTCCAGTGGCGGAGCATTAGCGCGCTAAGGCAAAGGTTCAGAGTTAGTTTTTTGGTTTCCAGATCTCATTTTTCAACTAATTTTAATTAATTGTACAACATATTATGTTCATTCTCTTTTATGTGTTTCTATTTATCTTTTCTCTACCTCCTTCCATATTTAACGAAACATACCTCAAAAAGTGTAAGGAGCTATGATAATATTGATTATATAATAAATGGGTTATCATTTTGCCAATTGAATATTTCAATCAAATTATACGGCTTGATAAAACTGAGGAGCTCTGTCTGTCTAACCTATTCGCTTTTGTAAACTCGTCTTACACTTAAATATTTGTGGTGTTTGTTGGCCCAATAAAAATAATGCTTCATAAATAAAATAGAATATTAAAATCACATATTAATGTCTAATAAATAGGTGAATAGATCCTAGTGACTAGCACCAGTTAAAGCCTAACTTATGCTTGCCAAACAAGTTTAGTACTGCATGTGGACCAGATTTAGGAGTAGTTTATTGAATGGACTAAAAATAGCATTTCATAGATAACACCTAGGTCTAGCATCATTCATCTAATTATCAAGAATGCTTTTGATTAAAAATCATATTTGTTTTATAGGACTAGTTTTTATAGGATTAAAATTTAATAACTTATTTAATATAATTTAATGGTCATCCAAAGAAATTAATTATATATAAACTATTTTAATGACACCTCCAGAGGGATGATTAATTTTTGGCGGCAGCATTTTATTTTTTAAAATTTTTGCTAAACACAATTTTATAATTATGTTATTTATATGATTATGACAAAGAGTTATATCTGTTAATCCAACCTTAATGCCAACTAAAAGTTAATTTGTTTTCTTTATTTTAACTTACCAAAGTTAAGTTGACCTAATTGTATATGTAATAGATAAATAAAAATGAACTTATTACAACAAACTTTTATATATATTTTTAAACAATAACATTGTCATTAATGTTGAAATATTAGCTAGGTTCAAATCGAATAATATTTTTTATCTCATTGGAGATAATAGTGTTGATATAGTCTGTCCCATTAACATTCTATTATATTACAAAAAAAGTATCAAAAATCTATTCAAACACAGTCTACAACATGAAATATTAAAGCGTCATTTTTTTTTTTTTTTTGACAGGCAAAATCTCACCATTAACAACATTTATGTTGGGCCCAGCAAAGATCACAACCCATCTTTTCTCCAGGTTGAATCCACACCTTCTCCTCCCCTTTCTTACTCTTTACTCTCGATGTTCGGTGTTGTACCCGTGTAGCAACCCCCCCCTGACCAGCGTCAACCCCTCTCCTAACCTCCCACTGTTATCACTGGGTGTGTAAGCTTTCAACTTGTTGTAGACCGGGTTTGTGGAGACGCTAAAGCCACAGTTCACCCCGGGGCAGTCTATGATCTCCCCGGGAGCGTCTGGGATGAGCAGCAGTGGAGCAGCAGGGGCCGGGTACACTATGGAGGAGAGGCTTACCAACCTTCAGTATCAGACGGAGGTGGACAACTTGCAGGCTGAGATCAGGGACCTCAACGAGAAGCTTGAGACGCTCAAAGGTTTGTACACGTGTGTGAGGCAAGAGGGTTATAAAGTGGTGCGAGAAACAATTGGTAGAATCAAGCCCAGAAATATTATTTTATTTTATTTTAATAGCCTAGAAACACTGCTTAGTAATATAATTAAGTATCAATGTTTCAAGTCTTAACAGATCTGGGCTTACCTCAAACTACCGAAAACTCAAATTACTTAGAATGGGGGGGATGGGGGACTACTGGCCAATTTTTAAGTGCATGCATTTTGCAAAAAAAAGAAGTTCATAAACTTAATCGTAAGTACTCTTCATTTACTTTGGAGGGTATCAAGCTTACCTTGGCTGGTTCCACTATGGCAATTGGATATGACCATAGTGTTGTCTACCAAGGTAAGGCCTTTCAAGGTGAACAGTGTGTAGGCTATGTATTATTTTTCTTTTTTTTAATAGAGCGTTTTTTTGGTATCTTCACTTGTGATTGTCATTTTGCTACATAACTGTACTTTGTTCAACCTTTGTAAAGTGACGGTGGATCCCTACATAAAACTGTTGAGATTCTTCTCTAGTATTTAACTTCATTTTGTTTGTGTAAGTTGGTTATGATTAAAAAATGTACTCCTCTAATCTTTTTCTGTTAATATTATTATTGCTTAGAATAAAATAGTTCTCTATTTTTGAATTTAAAACTATATGTTAGCACTTGCAATGTATATATTTAGATTAAAATATTATAATGCAACAAGTTCTCAGCAAACTATTTTTTATATGTAACTAGTACTTTTTTTAATATAAAAGATTAATTGAAACATTTATTGTGGAGAAACTGTTTGGTATAAATATGAACACTCTTTTTTGACAGTTAAAAGATGTACTAAAAATGTTCATATATTTATATGTCAAATCACGTGAGCTACAACAATCCTTAATGCTAGATGGTTTAATTGCCTATAAAATAACACTTAGAATGTAATAAAACTTTTTAAATGTTGTCTGTGGAAAAATTTGTTTCTATTTCCTAAAAGGCTCTTTCAATGAAAATCAAACTTTGTCTAGTATGAATAGTAAAAAAATAATAGTAATGGTAATGATAATGATTATCATAATTATTATTATTATTCTCATCTGTAAATGAGAAGCGAGGGAGGGTGGTAAAAGGCTTACTGAACCCTTGTTCATTCCAATACTGTTTGTAAAACTATTTTTATATGTTTTTAAAATCATCAACATTTTATAATTCCTGGCCCTGGGATTATATTTTTGTTGGTGTTACATTTTTGGGTGTTTTGCTAATACATTTATTCTAAAAACATATATTAATGAATACAACTTAGGTTAAAGTTTGATTCAAAGGTTTGTCCAAAATTGAAAGCAGAATCTGATTGAGTGGCACACCAATTTACACACAACAGAAATATAATTATGTTGGCTTAAGATACTTTGCAATAAATGCTAGAAACACTTGATATATTATATTTTATTGTTGGTAAACAGACCTTTAACATTAATATCACAATGAACATGTTCAAATTATTTTTGTTCTGTCGTGAAACAAATATTAACGAAAAGAACACATTCGTTTTTCATTTAAAAAGTTATTTTAAATAATTTCACAACAGTAAATGCAGTTTTCTGCTAGTATCTTGCCATTTGCATTGAGTGAGTCGGTTGTTCAGTTGATTTTGAAATTTAATTTGGACTCCCACGTTGAACGGAAGACTGAAGTTATTTCAAGTCGCACCGAGCAGACAACTTCATGTGGCTATGTTTCTGCTTTGCTCTTGTATTTTTTTTAATAAATATGTGAATCCACAGTAAAAAATAAAATGTGTGTTTCTCCAGCGAAACGTGCCCAGGACAAGGAGAAGCTAAAGGATTATGACAAAACAAAGATCCAACTGGACCAGTTGGTTGAGTTCAAGACCAAGATCATGGAGTATCAGTCGTCACTTCAGAAGGACCTTCAGCGCGCCAAGCAAGAGGCCAAGGAAGCTATCGAGGCTAGGAACCAGCACGCCGAGGAAATGAAGGAATTTGAGGACACCATGGAGCTGCTCACGTTAGACAAGGAGATGGCGGAGGAAAAGGTAACACACAAACAGACTTTAAACTGTGTTGTATCAGGGTATTTGTTTTTTTTTAATGTTTTTGACATAAACCATTAGACATCTAAGCTACAAATGTTTTTTCAACAAATAACTTGCAACCTTAACCCTTTTAGTGCCATGCGCCAGTCTGATGAGTTTTTTCCTTCTATTATTAAAAGTGCCACGAAGCTCTCTAATATGCCTCACATTCAACTGTCAAAAAGTTCCACAACTAATTAGTTCATATTTGAGATTTGCACTAGTTCTTTCATTATCTGATGGGTATAGTTTGAATGTAGTTTGTAAATAGAACAAGAACACTCCCCTCTATTAAAGAACAGCATATGCAGACGAAAATTATTGAATAATATGAGCACTAAAACAAATTCTAATTCAAAATAATATGAGAGTAAATTCCATAAAATGCTTTCATTAAATTCCTGAGATTCTTGTATTTGCGAGGGAGCTGATATCATCCCATTACTATTTCCCGCAAACAAATTGTACGTTTCTCTTGCACCTTCCAGACGGAAATAATCCAAACGGAGCTGGTGGAAGCTCGTGAGAAACTGGAAGAGATGACCTTGGACCTGGAGCTGCTCAAGGCAGAACTCTCGATAAAGGAGGGTGGTGGGGGAGGGGGCGCTACTTCCTACGAGGTGAAACAACTCGAGCAGCATAATGCCCACCTCAAGGACACTGTTGTCAGGTTAGCAGGAATGATGGTAGATTTATCGTTAGTATTATTATTAGGGATGGGGGAGTCAGAATTCTTGCCGATCATTTGGTTTATTTATTTTAAAATACTATTAAGGAAGTCAATATGGAAAATGACGGCACATAAATGTTTAAATATAAAAATACATTGTTTTTTAAATTCTTGATAAAAATATTAATAAAACCTTAAATAATACATTAAAAAATGGATAAAAAGGTGAAAGGTTAAGTACAAGGTAAACAAGTGTTTTAAACTTGTTGATAGAAATACAAAATGCTCAATTGTGAGCATAAATTACTAACAATTTATAATAATTATTTCAAAACTAGAACAAAGGTACAGGAAAGGTGGATAGAAACATATAAAAGGAACTGACACAATATGTCTGTCTATTCATTGAAAAGCACACATTTCACACTTAACATTGCCGCCACTAGACAAAGAGGTAAATGACGGTGGCAGTGATGACGACGTCTCCTCCTCTTCCTCTGTACTTATTACACCTGTATTTGTATTTCAGGATGCGAGACTTAGCTGCACACCTAAAACATGAGACACAGGTGCTTCAGAAAGACTTAGATCAAAAGAATTCAGAGGTGCGCGAGTTGGCCAGGACCAAGGAGAAACTGAGCGCTCGTATTGAGGAGATGGAGCATCAGATTTCCGACCTCCAGGAGCAGGTGATTACGATAGAATTGTATAAAAATAAAACACAAAGGAGGGGTTTGTGATCACCAGTTTCTTTTTATTCAAGTCAATCTCGAGCGAGCTGTTCATGAAGCTCCCGAGTGTCGAATCGAGCTTGGGTTTAATAAATATATAATTTATTTTTATACTTAATTATGTAAATAAAATAACAAATTTATGTTAAAGTTATTTCAAAAAAATATTTTTAATCTAGATAGAATTAACAAGTTTAAAGAAAAACAATGTTTTAAAATTTAAAATAATTTTTTTTATTTAAAAAATCAAGCTCATTTATAATTATTATTATTTTTATATGATTAATATACTGTGATGGAAATCGAAAAATTAATATTAATCATTTTAATCCTATTAACAGGATGTCTACCATCTGGGAAAATCGAGGAAAACGAGACTTAGCCGGGAATTTAAAGTGATCAGGAAAAAAATGGGAATAAGTCGGGGATAGTTTGAAAAAATATTCCTAAATATAGATTTGGGTGTTGAGATTGAGCTTTTTTGTTCACACACCCCCATTAAATCCCTGGCCATCTGGAGTGTAGCTGTTCATTTGTTGCCGACCTCCTACCAGAGAGGGAAATTAAACATTAATGATTTATAGGACACACATTGTAAAAAATTTGCATTAAGGTGTACTTAATTCAATCTTTCAAAGTTAGTTGTGTTCTAACAGCCCTGAAGAGAAATGCATTTCTTTATCTCCTTTATCTAAACCTCATACTTTCCTCCATTCAACTACTCCAGTTTACTCAGTTGCTGATCATGACATTTTAATAGCAAGATTGACAATACCCTCCATATTGTGTTCTTCCTCCCTCTCCACTCCCACACTCCTCAGTCCACAGACCACATCCAAACAAAGGTAAATGTAAACAATGAGTCGGTCATCACTATACACAAGGAGAGGAAGAACCTTTTTCAAGGAGCTCAAAATTTTGGGCTCCTAAATCTTTCCAGTCCGAGCTAGAGTATTTATTTAAAGCTGGGCTCAAAGATCGAAATACGAATACTCGCACAGTTCTTAAATAAAGGTAAAACAATATCTACACACATTCACAAAAATTTGAATATTTTGATGCCATATGTAATATATAGAGACATGCAAAAGGCGAGGTTATTTTCATGGTAAAAGTGGTGTTATTTTTCACAAAAAGCGGTGTTCTTATAAGGTGAAGGTGATATTATTTACACAAAAATGAGTCGAATTAGTATTTGTTAAAAAAAAAATTAGATATAACTGTCTAAATTTTTCATTCATATTGTGTTTTTATCTATTTAGTAACATATTTGGAGAAAAATCAAATATAAATAGGCACAAAATATTTCATGTTTAGTAGTATCAAACTCTGTATATAAATATCATTACTTTCAAGTCTTACAAATAGCATTATTGAAATAATCGATTATCAACTTAGGCTTGGATCAAATAATAACTACACTGAAACATGCCATCATAGAAGACTAAACTACTACCAAATATGAAGAAGGGAATAAAAATTAAGAAGATATAATTTTGCCAAACATGACCGCCTGTAGCAAGGTCCATATATATTTTAATGTCCTTGCGTGGAGACAGCGTGAAATATTTAAAGGTTGTAAACAAAGACTCTATCTATCAAGCACCCGCATCTGTGGCGTAGTTGGCTAACGCGCTTGTAGTGTTGAGCTCAACCGCTGAGGACGGGGAGATCGAGGTTCGAATCTCGGTCGGGTGAACTGGGGGTGGTTTTTCCTAAATGGTTTTCCACTCTCCCTCCACGCAAATGCGGGTTCACTTCCTCTAATTCAACCTTCCCAATTCCTAATCCATTAGCGTAATTAGTACTTAAAGCGTATAACCCGAACGGGTAGTAAGACGCGGTGCTAATATTATTATTTCTATCTATCAAAATGTAGGTGTTCTAATGTGTAAAAGTATAAATCGTCAATTTTAATGCCAATCTCATATATAAAAAAAAACTTAAATATCTTGAAAACACTTATTTTTCCTGTGATCCATTTTATATCAAAAAAATAAGTAAAAACTGATATTATTCATATAAACAGCAGCCCTGGTATAGTGTTATCACCAGTGTTACCGCGTTGAAAATTATACTTAATGATGTGGTATTTGGCAAATTACAAAGAAATTGTGTTAATTTAGTAGAAAAAAAAGCTTAAATTAGTGCAATTTTGCATGTCCCTATACGAGTATACTTCCTACTGAAGAAGATGTGTTGTTGCATTAAATATTCAAGTGTTTGCAAAAATACTATCTTCACCTTATTCGTGCGTTTCAATACTTTGCTTCGCATTTAAAAAGTGATGTTTGCATAACCCTAGTAAATATGTGTTGATGTTTTTTTTAACTTTTATTTGTACTTCATTTTCTACAATTTGAAGCTTAGCGCACCCCTATCATCTTTTATTGAATCGAGTTTTATTAATTTATGCTCATTTCTGTGACCATGGTTGAAACAGTCAACTTTGCTTTTTGGGTTTCAGGTGGATGCTTGCCTAGGGGCTGAAGAGATGGTCCAGAACCTTACAGATTCCAAGTTGATGTTGGAGGACAAGGTCAAGGAACTCGAAGAGGCTGTGAACGACCTTGAGGCCATCCATGATATGGACGATATCTTGCTGGAGGGCAACAGGGAGTTGGAGATAGAGCTGAGGGAGGACGTGGACCTGGCCAATGCTGCTGCCAGGGAGGTAGGTCTTATCACAGGGAGTTGGAGGTAGGACTTAGGGAGGACGTCGACCTGGACATTGCTGCTGCTACTAGGGAGGTGAGTATCATCACAGAGAGTTGGAGATAGAGGAAGGGGAGGAGGTAAGTTTAATCACAGGGAGTTGGAGAAATCCGAGGTAGGATGTTATTTTATTAACAGGGATTTGGAGAAAGAGTTGAGGGATGGAGTGGGAGTCAAAGGAGAAAAGTTGATCTGGCCAATGCTGCCCAGAATCTTACTCTAATGTTCTTATTCCTGTCATGTTCAGTCCCAGCGAGAGAAGGAAGCTGCGCTCGAGACTCTGGCAGACAGAGAACAAACTATTGCCAAGTTCCGAGAGCTGGTGCAGCGCCTACAAGAGCACAACCAGGAGTTGCAACAGCAGCTGGAGACGGTCTCGAGCAGGCCAGTTTCGGCATTGCCAGAGATGCTGGACTTCAAGGTATTGTACCTTCGCAAACGCTAAAACATTTAATCTAGTTTAGTCTAGTTTGGCGTTGGTGATTTTTTAGAGGTCTGTGAAATTGGGTTTTTTCATTTGAGTCAAAGTTGATTCTAGTATTTCTACAAGCTCCCTAGTTTGAGTAGAGTTCGAGTATATTCATAATTTTAAAATGTTAAAAAATATATTAAAACACATGTTTTTAAAATATGAATGACACTCATTTTTATAAGCTGAATAATGGAAATATAAGAACAAGACTCAAATAAAAATCTACTAAAAAATAATTAAAAATGGTTCCAACAATCATATCTCTGAGGACAATATAATTACACTAACTATTATAAAAAAAAATTAGCAAAATGAATAATTGCATGATGGCTTGGAAATGTATAACAAGACAGTGTAGAAACACTGTACATTGATGTAAATTAAGTGTTAGTGAAGGAAGCCAACCTGAAAAGATAATTAGGTTAGAGCTAGATAGTAACACACTTCTCTCTTCATGTCTCTTTAAACTTTTACACTTTCCACTTCTTCAAAACTTCCACAGTTGCATATTAGTTTGAATTTGTGGGAATATTACTTTTTCATTCAAAACAATGTGCAACTGTGGAAGTTTGAAGAAGTGGAAGTGTAAAAGTGTAGAAAGAAATTAGAGAAGTCTGTTTGTTTATATCTAGACCTAACCTAACTATCCTTTAAGGTTGGCTTCCTTAATTATCACTTTACATTATTGTAGAGTGTTTCTACACTGTCTTGATAAAAAGTTAATAAAACGTGCATGATCATGTCTTCTGTTCCATGTCCATTCCTCTATGTGCTTTTAATTAAATATTTTGAATAAAACAAATTTTGTTTTTCAGAAAATGTTTGCCGAAACCAAAGCGCATACAAGGGCCATTGACTTGGAACTCCGACGCATTGATGTTCAACAGTCTAACCAACATGTGCAGTATTTGGCGGCATACATGCCAGAATCGTTCATGGCACGTGGGGGTAAGTTATTGTTTGGATCTCTTCTACACTGTTTAAGGGTTTGAGAAAATGTCTTATTTATTGTTTGAAAATAAAATAAAATCATTTCATGCTGTAAGTGGTTTTAGAGCTCTGATACCGCTTATGTGGTGACTAAGCACAACAAATTTATAGTTAAAACTGAATATTGAGACCAGAAGAGTGTGAAGTTTACTATTTTGATTCCAATTGAATACTAATCAAATACATGAAGTATTCTCAAAGGCGAATCAAAGTTTGAATATTTTTTGTTAGTTGACTGCTTGAAAAAATAAAATTAAATTGAACAATATTGTTTATAGTATTTTGTTTAAACTTACCTTCTGATCAATTAAATATTATTTCAACTTATAATTCAATTAAATTTACTTCAGTTTTTTACATGTTCATATTGATTTGTAATGTATACAAAAACTCAGAATGGTAATAATTTACCATAAATCAAGTATTTTAGATGTAAACGTTTTTATTGGTGAAGTTTTGTAACTGTCAGAAGCTGATATTTGTTTCTAAGCGGAGTATAGGCTTTGCCCACCCCCAGACCAGACTCCAGGCCATTAATTTAAAAATTAACTAAATCAATTGTTTGGCCATTGGGCCTCCTCAGCTTTAAACATTTTAACCACTTAACTAACTGTGCAAATTAAAAAATAAATCTCCATTTTGCCTCCGAATCTTGTAAAATATTACTAATATAAAATAAAATCAAAATATTACATAATAGTAGGGAATAGAAATGGTAAAGTAAAAATGGCACCAAACTGTTGTATTAAGTTACACATTTAAAGGAGGATAAAAGTGCAAAGCCTATCTACATGATTACCAGAAAATTATAGGCCTCAAAGTTCACAATAAAACACATAATTATGTAATTTTCGGGATACATCAGTCCCCTTCTTCAGCATTTAATATGTATATTTATATTTTCTAAAGGAACTTAAGAACCAATGTTATAAAGTTAACCCCTTATCTTTATCATGTTTCTTAAGATTGATTCAAATTTGAGATTTGTATGTAAAAAGAAAATGTGTAATTGTGAATATGATTCTAAAATAGTCGCTTTGATCTATCTTGTAGAAACTTCAACAATCCAATATATTTTCTCCTCATTATTGTTTGGCCTTGGTGAAATTAATACCCTCTTCTTCTCTGAATCTGTCCTTGGACTGATATCAACTGCATTTTCCTCTGTCCTTAGCATCTTTTTATAGTTCCCTTCTTTCGTAATATCGGTTAGCATTCCAAACTTTCATCTTCCTCCGTTAATCTTCCCCTCCATGACCCCCGTCACTAAACAATCCCTTCATAAGGCATTGTTACTTACCCAGATGGAATATTGTTTGTTATCAGGAGACCATGATGCGGTGCTGGTGTTACTACTGATACCTCGCATGTTGTGGAAGGTAGACATCCTACTGTCCCAAGTGCGAGACAAGTTCCCAGAGGTGGAGAGGATTGACCGGGCGGCCATCATCAGAGGACACACTGTAGAGCAGTTCACCTTCAAGTCTCGTCTCAGTCATTTCATCTATGCTTTGCAGGTTTGATTTTAAAATCTCCTTTCAGGTGTACACTCAAGTACATGACGATTAATTGGTACCAGCACAGTTGAGGCAAAGGGTCGGAGTAGAGAGGATCTAATAAATATAGAACAACAGGGGTAGTTGTTCTATAGGTGTGTAAGAGATCTACTATGGAGAAAAGAAGTGACCTTGAAATGTAAGGAGGTTCAGGGCGTACTTGTCACATAAGCCGTAGAAACATGGACATTGAATGTTAGAGAGACAAGTAAGGTGAAGACCATGGGAATGAAGTTTGTGAGGAGCTTATTAGCTGTAACGAGGAGAAAGAGGATTGCAAATGAATGTGAGAGTACAGTGAATACATGAGATGGTAGAGAAAGCAAGGGTGAGATGGTATTGTCATGTAAAGAGGATGGGAAAGGAAATAATATCAAATAGAATGATGAAGTATGTAGGCAAAAGACCACAGTGAAGACCAACAAAGAGATGGGAGGAGCAGATGACAGAAAGTATGTGAGAGGAGAAGAATGGTGGAAGGATAGAGGAATGAGATATCTTAATAAACTGACACAAGGAGGTAACAGTTGGTGATGGTTAAAGAGGTAGGCTGCATCAGGAATGCCGGGCTAAGTACATCTAATTTACTTGCATTTTTGTAAATAGTTGTACTCGCCATAATTTTGAAGATTTACTTTACATCCATTTCTGTTTTCAGTCAGTGAATTGGGTCCGTTTTTTATTCAAGCCATATATTTCCCACCACCGGCTGGCTGGCTAGGCCTGTCGTAGCTTCAAATGCCTTATAATCTAACTTAAGACTAGGGCAGGCACAACAGCTAGTCCCTGGCCGTTAACTTATCAATGCCAAAGGGTAAATCCACATTTCAACAATGATAAATTTTTAGGCCGTGCCAAGAATCGAACATAGGACCCTCAATTCAGTAGATATTCTGACCTAGCTAAGGTGTCAGATAATTTTGAAGATCATAAATTGTTTAGTTTTTTTTTCGTAAGTTTTCACAAGATGTTATAGGTGTTTTTGCAAAGAAATTATTTAACAGAAGTTCATATTATGTTCATATAAATAATAAGTTTAAAAAAAATATCCCAAAACATGTGGTCTATAAATTGGCTAGTGGCACTTTAAGCTACGTACAGACTAGAACAGAACAACAAACATGAACATGTTCATTGGTTCACTGTGACCAAGTGTCCAAACTTGAACAGAACATGTTTGCAGACATGTTCGCAACATGTTCTCATAGTTGGTTAATATTTTTTAAAATCATTTTTACCAACGAATAAAACAGATATTAAATTAAACAGCTGGAGATCAAAAATGCTCACCTGTGTATGTGTGTTTATTGTGATATATTAATATATATTGTATTTAAGTAGAGATCACTATAAATAAATTTAACAAATTACTTCAAGTATTAACTTTATTTATCTTAATCTCAAAATATCTCTTATTTGGTAAACAAAAAAAAAAGTTTCCGGAAATAAAAATTTGGGAACAATCAGTCTATTAAGTCGTATTAGTGAAATGAGACATGCCAACTGGGAAATTAGCAACAGATAAAAAATGTGCAGCATCATTAACAGAAAATCGGGTAAATAAAGGATGCCTTTAGTCATACCCCTACCTGCCTCGCGGGCTGCATGGTCTAAGGCGTTACTCTAGTGTTACACTAGACTACCAAGGACCGTTAGATTAGAGTTCGATCCCAGTCGGGTGCAGTGAAGGGGTTTTTCCTAGATGGTTTCCCTACACTCTCCACACAAATGTGGGCGCACTTCTTCTAAATTACACCTATCTCATCCCTATCTCATTAGTGTAATTAGTACATAGGCATATAACCTGAATGGGTAGTAAGAAACGATGCCAAAAAATTCCTCCCCTAGTTGTCCCTAAGTACCCTACTTGGGCGTATTTTGCTCACTGAGGTCAAGTAAATATTTAACCTACAAACAAATTATATATATATATATAATAATAGTTTCACAATAATTTTTCAGGTTTTCTTGTACAAATGGTATCTTCTCTCCCCCCTCCTCCCTTTATAAAGGTGGCTAACACACTTTCCATTTATTTTATTCCACTTGTTCCCATCCTTGTCCATCACGGCCCCAATTTCCTCCACACATCCAGTTTTTTATTTTATCTTAGTGCTCTAAATCCTTAGGATTTCATATTATTTGGTGTGACTTATATAGCTTTATGAGTTTAATTTGCACTTCACCCACTCCATTTTTCTACAATACGCTAAAATAATGAGATAATAATAAACACATACAATAAGAAATACACTCGCCAAAAGATATATATAGATATACAAAATTCTAAACACACGTGTGATTCCACTGCTGTCCGGCCGATTGCTGTATGTTCGGAAAAATGTTCGCGGAGGCGTCCAGACTAGAACAAGATCGAACACAACATCCTTTGATGCGAGAGGCAAAAAAACCAACTGGTGGATCGGTGCTGAACTGAACAACGAACACATTTTGTTTATGTTCTGTTTGGAAAACCATCCTCACTTGTTGAGAACATCTCCTTGTTCATTGTTCTGTTAAAGTCTGGATGGGGCTTTAGGGCTTAAAATCTGCAAGATTATAGGCTACTTTTTTACTTTCTTATATGAAGATAGCTAACATTTTTTCTTCAAAATTATGATGGGTATTGAAGTTTTATGTTTCTTCGAATTAAAAACATCTGGGCTATACCATTTTGAACCTAGGACTACTGCCAGGATGGTTTGATGAATTTCTTTCAAACCACATGTTTAGCTGTTGTATTGTCATATCTCGAGTTGAAATTGTAATTTTAATTCTAGCTTTTAATTAAGGGAAGTTTACTGAATACCAATTTTTAATAATTCAAAATTTTTCAAAAATTGCTTTAACAATTTTGTTCAAAATTGCTTGACTTGGAAATGTTTTAAATGATAATTCCAGTGTTGAGTTTGTTTAAAGTTTGTTTGAAGTTTGTTTGAAGAAAGTTCACTGATAATCAATTTTTGGAAAATTTGTTCTAAAATATATATTATTTATATAAGCAAAATAATAAATGGTATGATAATGTTATACATATGTTCTCATATTGTATTATAAAGTACTTGATTTTGTCCACTACAACATTTTAGAAAGTATGAGAGAATTTGCTAAATCATTTAGCATCAAAGATTTTTTTTCACACATTCAGGAACAAAAATTTATCTCCCAGATATTGTGAAATCGACTGAAAATTAATTTAAATATGATCTAGATTGTGTATGTGTAGGCTACCCTCCACCAATTTCTCTTCGGACTAAACTCCTGCTCGCCAGAAGGGCTGCTGAAAGTGGGTGCCAACTTCCCGGAGATGGCTATCCAGGAGAAAGCGGTCGATGTGTTTGTGGAACTTCTTCGCAAGGACCAGCTGGATGAGAATGTCCCTACCGAGGCTTTGGAGAAATGTGTGGGCTACTTCTCCTACATGTACCCTCTGCTGCTCGGTTCAGAGACTAGGATCAACCAGACCCACCTTCTAGGAGACACCGCTAGGGCCCTCTCGGCAGCCTGCGACAGCATCCGCACTGATGCGCTGGCTGTTCGTGCACTTATACAAGTGAGGGACTCAAGTTGGGGCTAAGGAAATGCAAGCTAATCTGTATTTTTACAGTTTTTATGGTTAAACACATTTTTGGACCAAATATATAAAATATGGCTCCAGTAAAAACATTTAGTTTAAATTTTTTCATCACATCTTGAATATTTGTCATGATGAACATCGTGGATTATAGTTAGATACTTTTTAAATGAGAAGAAAAAGTCTGTCAAATCTCATGAACCAAATTTTGAAATATTTATATGTCCTTTTACTGGCAGTGGTAGGTCTTTAACCGACTTCTGAAGTTGTGTCAACATGTTTGTGCAATGACATTGGCCCAAAAGATGATGTTGAATACATGGTGATAGTAGAAGTCTTAAACCTAACTCACACTAATAGCCAGACCATGGTGATCAAAGCAACAATTTCCCTTTGGGGAAAATACCCATTGCTCTGCCAGGAATCAAACCAAGGACCTCTAGGTTAGTAGCAAGAAACTCTGATCACTAGACTAAGAGGCCGGCCTCAAATTAATTTTATCATACCCATATCTGACGTCTAACTGGATTTGAAAATTCGAATCCGATTCAAACCTTTGTATATTAAAATTTGGAATTTAGAATCAAATATGAATCCTAGCGAGTTTTGTATTCAAAGTTTTGAAGCCTCACGCATGCAGCTATATTGTTTGTATCGCAGATTGGCCAAGAAGGTGGCGACATGGGTCTCTTGATGCAGCACCTCGTTACCGCCACAGAGACGATCCAGCAGCAGCTTAAGGTGATCCGGCGACGTATTCCGCAGGACAGGAATATCTCCCAGCTGGGTTTCTCCGAGGAGCTTCCCAACATCTTGCAGCAGTGCAGCCAACATGCCGCCAAGATTATGAAGACCTTGCAAATGTTAGTTAGGGCTGCCATGCAGCAGGTCGCTCTAAGTGGGGGTAAGGACTTGAACAGATTAATAGTTTTATATTATTAGATACCCGCTTAAGTGACCGAATATTCTAAGGCGTCACTCTCATGTTTGACTGATGTGTTGTGTGGTTCTCTTTTCACTTACTCTTCTTAGAACTTTTTCATTAGTCTCTCAACAGGGTGTCTATTGGGTCAGCAACATCACAATAAAAAGTTACTAATCGCAAAAGAGGTCACAAAAGTCCCTGAAAAGTCATGAATTGTCACTATTTTGGTCATAAAGTCACGAAAATATTTTTGTGTGCATTTCCCGCGCATTGTAACAACGTGAATGCGTCGAATGTCGAGTCATCCACTACCCCTGATGCCAAGCTCTAGCCGCAAGTGGCCTGATTGTTTTCACCGTGATGCCAAGAACAAGGTTAACGTTCGCCATCTATTTAAAGTTAAATGTTTAATGTGAGTGCATTCATTATATGATGTTCAACCCTTTACTAAAGGAATTTTGTCATCATAACAGGTCACCAAAAGTCACTAAATTTTGTTTCTCCAACTCATTAGACACCCTGCTCAATAAGTTTACTTTGTCCTCTCAGCTCATCAAATACCCCATATATATCCATTTTTAAAGAACTCAGACTTAATTCTTTGATACATTAACGCCCTCAAATCTTATATTATCGAAATTGAAAATTGATTGGATACATATCTTTCAAATCCCACTAATGGTACCCACCTCGGTGGCGTAGTTGGCTAACCCGCTTATTGTGTTGAGCTCGACTGCTGAGGACGGGGAGATCGAGGTTCGAATCTCAGTCTGGTGAACTGGGGGTGGTTTTTCTTAAATGGTTTTCCACTCTCCCTCCATGCAAATGTGGGTTCACTTCCTCTAATTCAACCTTCTCAATTCCTAATCTATTAGAGTAATTAGTACTTAAATCGTATAACCTAAACGGGTAGTAAGACGCGGTGCTAAATATTATTATCCGCTAATGGTTATATTTGGAAGAAAACGGATACAAAGATGTAAAAGGGAAGGAACACAGTATGGCTGTTAAAATGTAAAGAAGAACAGCTCACACTTTACATTGCTGCGATTGGACAAAGAGGAAATGGTTGTTTCATTAAGTAATTACAATTAATAATGCCCAATCCCCTGACATAGGTTTCATTTTATCGGAACTCATCGGGAGGGAGTGTGAAATATAATAAAATGCCACTTACTAAAAGAGGAAACCAAAAAGCACAAAAGGGATGAATGAAATTGCTAAATAATGATTGGACACAAGGAACATCTAATAGGAATGAATAACATAAAGGATGTAATACAAAATGTGAACTGTATTCTTCTTTTTATTGTAAAAACTTTATTATATTGTAATTTTTTTTATTATATATGATAAATGATCTTACGATCATTTTATTTTATTTTGAAATATTTAACTGAATAAAATATTTTCTTCAACTGCGTGGGTGCATCATTGAAAAAACTTGTTGGCTGCCATGTTCAACCACATGGTTTAAATTCGTTGGTCGCCATTTTAAACTATGTTCGTTAGAAGTTTTTGTGAAAGTGGTGTGAATATTAATTATTTTAAGTGGAATAAAACTATAAATAATATTGGCCTACATTACTGTGGTTAACTTTCACATTAATATATTACTATCTGTTTTCATTACATTTATCCAAAGTGATAGATGTCAGCTGTTGGCGTAGTGATATATTAGGGACTACTTCTAGTAACTTTTTGATCTGTCATCCATTAAATTAAGACTATGTATGAATTATACAAAAATATTTTTTTGTGAAAAATTTGTAATCGCACAAATTCAAATATTTAAGTAAATTTAAAATCACATAAGTTCAAATTTTTAAATAAATTTAATATAATTTTACATTTATTAAAAAATATATTCAAGCAATTATTGAGGGACTCTATTTGCTATGAGATTATATATTAAAATTTAACAAAATTAATCAAACTAAGAATTTTTGAGAAAAAAAAAAGATTGAAAAGTCCGTGTACTCAAATCTTTTAGAATTTTGTAAAAATCTTCAAGTTCAGTTGAGCAGCTACTAAAACTCAACTCTCAACTTGAATTTTCGATTACTCGCACCCCTCTAATACAAACAATTGTCAAAGCTAAAATTTATTTCCAAGTGAAGTCTAAGCTGATATTTGTTTCAAAATAAAGTCAAAATTTCAAACTTTGCATACCTCTAATATTTTAATTATTAAACCTGTAATTTTATATCTACTTGCCATGCTTAGTTTTTTAGTATCATTGACAGCCCTATTATGAACCTATCTATAATTTCAAGAGTTTTTCACCTTGCAGATCCAGACCAAGGGGTACCTCACGACAAAGTGAAGGAGTTTGCTCACGTGGCATCTGATCACGTGTACGAGCAGGATGACCGAGGTCCGGTGGAGAGTCTAAAGACGTCTGTGTGCTTTGTTCTGGGCGAGGTGGCAACCCTGACGCAGGCAGTGCAGGAGGCCGAGTTTGACATCAACCCCAACATTACCGCTGAAGAAAAGGTGAGAGAAAAAGGCAGAGCAGCAATTGAACGGTGCTACTAGAAGGGCTACATGATTATTGTACTAGAATATGACCTGCTGATCCAAGGTTAAATCCTGAACTGTATGCAATTGGTCAAATTTCCCCTCGATGGGGTTTCTCACTCTATACGTTAATGCTGGCACATTTCCTTAAAATTCACAGTTAATGTACTCTACATAATTTTACTACATTTAGAACTAGGGGGATGCAAAATCCACTTTTTCAATTCGCAGCGAAGTTGAATTGAGCATATGAAATATATTCTTGAAATTAGAATTAAATTTTATGTTTTATATTATTTAAATTATTTTGAAAAATGTTTTATTGCATAATTGTTTGAAATATTTTATCTTAATCTGGTAATTAAGGATTGAACAAAAACTGCAACTATCCCATTCCCTGCAACAGGGGTAGCGTAGCTATCTACACAGGCCCGGTAGCTATTTTTCTACTATAGTACTATTACCCGACAAATATTTTTGCTACTCATTTATTGCTTCATTCATGGTCATAGTATAGCATTGAACTGGTAGTTCCATTTATCAGCTTCAATATTAATTATTAGGAATATGGTACATGCGTACCGAAACATGTCGGCCAAAGTTTAATCGGCTTCTAAACGCTGATACTTGCCCAAGGAGTAACGGGACTCAAAACAAGTTTAAGACTTCGTTTCTTCACTTAAACACCGAACATTGTCAATAGCTTGTTGCGTTTTCAGCCTTATTTCACATTATTTGTATTTCCTGTAACACAATACTTTCTCAAGTATACTCCATATAAATTAGCCTTTTTCAGTGTTTAAATTAGAATTGTATGTTGTCCTCAATTCATTTTTGATATTAATTATTTTAATATGTTTTTTATGTGTATATTTTTCTGAATGATAGTCACCATTTGACTTGATAATTATGTTATGTCATGAATTTCTTAATCTTTTTATTTTTTATCTTATATATTTTTAATGCTTGTTGAAAGTGCAGTTTGACTTGTTTCTCAATATTAAAATATATTTAATTTTAACTTGTTAATATTTTTTAACTTTTTATTAATCTCTTTAGTATACTATCCTTTCACCGTTCTATTATAACCTTAGGTTTTTTGAAGTCTTAACCATTATTACTACTGCTCCTTACTTATTTAAATTTAGAATGTTTTCTAAAATGATATTAGGACTGGCTAAAAACACAGTGATTCATAGATGGCATTACAATAACTTAATACAAAATGTTTATTTCTGCCCACACCATGAAACATTCAGCAAATATAGACATTGTTCAATGCCCGCATAAGGTAAAGGGTTAAATCACTTTACATTCTTTCATTTGAATATTAATCTGGATCCTAAAAAAGAGCTCCAATTGGTATAATTGCATCTAAATGAATATTTTAGCTGTCAATAATTTGATTAAGCTTAATGTCAAGCTCTAAGCTGATATTTTTTCTAAGACAGGAAGCATCATTGAAATTTTTTAATTTGTTTGTTTGTATTAATTTTTATGTATTAGCTTGCTTAGTCTATTAATATTGTCTCTCTCCTTTCTAGTCCACGTCACCCATTTTCTTGAGAGCACAAGCAGTTAAGAAAGAACTAGAAGAAACAAAGAATCTGAAACGCAAGCTTGAGATGAAGGAAAGTGACATAAAGGTGAAATATTTGGTAGCTCTTCTTGTTTGCTAAGAAAATAACTTTTCTTAAAATACCTTTTGAAAAATCTTACAGTATTACTTAATGTTAAACCATACCAGCCATCGTCTTCATCCATCGTCACTTTCCAGTCTGTGGCTGAGCCAATTTTGTAAAATGCATCTATTCTTCTTCTCTCACAAGCACACTTGCTGTACCCTGTTACTATAATTTCTTTTTTCGTTGCCCTAGCTATCTTTTTCCCTCTAAAATTCGACTCCATCATTCTCATTGGGATTCTTTCCTTTTTAATCTTAATTACATCTCCTTACCATCTAATCCTTGCTTCCTCTACAATATCGTGTACCTTATAAACACTTATAATTGCCCAAACATCTTCGGTCCTAATTCTCTTTCCCTTGTGACAGCTATCATGTTCCTCAAAATTTAAATACCTTGGCGCTCATTTTTCTGGTCTTTCTTATCAGTAATTGTTTTAATTGAGATCAATTTAGCAAAAGGAGTTTTGTGTCTTAGGCATAATTCTATATTGTAGTTAGAATCCTATACATTGAAGATGAAAAAGGAAAGACAGAAAGAACCTAAATATATTTTTTGTGTAGTTCCTATTTCTCTTCTAAGTTCTTCCAAGTATAATATAATTTATCTCTAACAAGCAAAAGCAATTGCCCTTAAAGATATCATGGCTAGAGAAATTCCTTCCTTAGGTGGACATAACATATATTGGGAATGAATAAAACTCGAATACACTATGAGTCCCGATTATCAGCGGTGTCAATGCGGTCTTGGAGCACAATGCAGATCGCAACAAATCAATAAGCTGCAACCATAACCCTTAGTGGCAGGCAACTGACTTAACTAAGTCAAGTGGAGAATAATATTGACGCCGCCACAGTACATGGAAACTATGAGTCACCCGATGATTCACTCCGTTAGTCATACTAGACGGATGAGCCAGTTTAATGCAGATCATTTCTAGATGTTTCTTATGAAACATATATATCCCTACCCCATTAGGGTAATTATCATATATGCGTAAAACCTGAATAGATAGTATATATATATACACACGCGCGCGCATATATGATAATTACTCTAATTGTAATGGGGTGGAAAGTATTTTAGAGGTACTCTACTTGTGTTTGAGTGGAAGAAGAGTGGAGAACCATTTAGGAAAAAACCTTTATAAGGACCTGAGCAAGTTTCAAACCTCGATCTCCGTCATCATCAGGCCAGTCCAACACAAAAATGCCTTAGAATTTTTGGTCACTGAAGCTGATCAACATAAATTAAGCTACCATCTCGGCTAATGCATAAGCTCTTAATAGTTTGGACTCTACTGTATATAAACTATTATTATTATTACATGTAGACCTAAAGTATGAATCTTTTCAATTTTTTAGGAGCTGCGGGTGTTAATGAAATTGAAGCAGGAAGAGCTAAGTGAAATGACCATTAGGAAAGAACTTGCAGAGAAGAAGTTTGGGAGTGTCAACAAGGATTATGAACTTGGTGTTGAGAAGCTTCAGGTAAAGTATTCCTATAAGGGACGGAACTTTCGAATCCTTGTAAATATTTAAAGTTCACGATTTGAAAAATATTTTTTTTATATTTTATTATACAATTAATATAAATAAATGAATTAATATATTTATTTTCAGATGAAAAAATTAATTTATTGAATGTTGTAATGTCTATATATTTCTATTTTCCTTTGGTTTTTTAATTTGGTCTTTTTAAGGAGTGTATTAAAGGGATTATTATCTTGCTATAAATTTATCTAACTAAAGATTTAAAAAATTAAGCATATTTGATAGAGGCAAAAATTTGCAAGGGAACTCTTTCCTACAATGAAATTTATTTTTATTTGAGAATTTCTAAAATTATATCTATGGTTTTTTATTGAGTCATTTCAAAAATTAATTTATCGTAATGTAAAGTTTCTACTACTTCTTAACCTATTTTATTATTCTAAGTTAGTGTCTACTATACTTTTCCATCAATCTATATTATTAGTTCCAGAATCAATTCCAAGCCAGGTCGAAAATGTATCATTGCGAAAATTGGTTTGTGGTTTATCCCCTTTGTCTAAATAGTACACTTACATTTTGGAGTTTGGTTATTGGATCTATCCTCAAAATAATTATGATAATTCTTTAATAAACAACACATTGACACTAAACCTTTTTTTACATATAAGTATCAGCAAAAACACTGTGGAAAATAAATTTCCACAAATTCTCTATTCTTTTCAACAGGTATATGAAATTTGAGTTTTAATTTAAAATCTAATTGATCTTTGAACATTTATTGCAACCTTTTTCAATGATTTATTTGTAAAATTTCCTCATGTGCAGCGCAAACTGGATGACTCTCAACAGCTTCTGAAGCGAAAAGAGAAGGAATTTGAAGAGACGATGGATCACCTGCAGGCTGACATTGACTCACTTGAAAGTGAGAGAGGGGAGCTCAAAGAGAAGCTCAAGAACTACTCCAAGAAGGTGCTCATCGAGGGACTTGCCAAAACTGCAGGTAACTTCACGTCTTTTTGAACTGTTGAAATTAACTAAATATATATTTATGTCTTATCAACACTAAGCTTTGGTTCTAGAGGTATGCAAAGATTCCAAAAAAAACCTTGGCTACAACATTAAGGTGTAAAAAATCACCAATTGCGAAAAAAGATAAAGGTAAAAAGTCCACACAAAGTTAAGACTTTTTAATATTTTGGTCATAAAATCTCGAAAATATTTTTGTTTGAATTTCCTCCGCATCGTAACAAATCGTCGAAAGTTGAGCCACCCATGATGTTATGCGTCAGCGGCAAGCTGCCTGATTGTTTTTACCTTGATACCAAGGTTAAGGTTAACGTTCACCATCTAGTTAAAGTTTAATGTTGCATTTGAGTGCATTATGACTATATATGCATTATATCATGTTTGTCAATTTACTGAAGGAATTTTGGGGTCAAAAATGTCACCCGAACATAGCTAATTTTTGTTTCTCCAACTCCGTAGTCACCATGAACATTTACAAAGCTTTACCAAAAGATTACTCATAACTAAAACACTCGGCTTATCTCCAATTAACACCATTCTGAGCTGTTGTATGAATTACAAATCAATATCCACATGAGGTGATAAAAAAATCAGAATTAATTGAATTGAAAAGATGACCTGCTAGGGGTAAGGTTTCAGACTTCTGTGTTGCGGGTCCGGGGTTCAGTCTTCAGACCCGACACAGATTTATCTGATTGCCAAACCCTTCCTTCACCTCTGAAAAGACATCTTGTGAATGTGTGGAATGCCAGGCCTCCACTGTGGTTCGGATTCCACGTTAAACTGTAGGTCCTCCATTTCATCATCACAATCACCCTACCATTACACATTAGTGTAGTTGCTTATAACCCGAACGGGTAGTAAGACGCGGTGCTAATAATAATAATTGAATTGTAAGGTTCGATAATACCTTAATTTGATATATCAGATAAAACAAAATATTACAAATACTTGTTAAAACATTTTCAATTGATTTTAGTGTATAAATTTCTATAAATACCCACAATATAATATTTATTCAATCATAAAAATCTGACATTAAAATATCCTAGCTTCATTTCCTTTTTTGAGAATATTTCAAATACTCTATTCGAGTTTGCTTCAAATTGAAAAAAAGTTACCTTTTCACACCACTATTTGGTTCACACAATGATGACCCACAATTTATAGTCCAAACAAAATATTGTTGCCGATGCCATCTTCATTTCTTCACACTTCCTCGTCTGATCACTTTTACAGTTACATACATATTATTTTCTGTTGTGTTTTGAATATATTAAATAGGAAAAATTTAGGGATGAGTCCTCGAATCTCTTGAATCCTTAAGTACATTTGAGATTCAAGAAATTCTTAAATTCAATCATTAAAAAAAGATTGCGTTCAAATTTTAAAGTGAATTTTTTTTATAGAGCTCTAATACTGCTTATTGGTGATTCAAAATCTATTATATTTATAGGATGAATTTAACAACCAGGTCCTAGAATAGCAATATTACACTTAACTAAATGTTTTATTGAACATTCTTTTTGTAAAATTTTGTTTTATTATGATAAATAAAGCTACTTTCACAGTTTATTGGATAATTCAACTACTTCAGTTATTTTCTCATATGGATATTGAGATGTAGAGACATGCAAAATGTGAGATTATTATAAGGGGAAAAGTAGTGTTATTTTTCCTCAAAAAGTTATATAAGCTGAAAGCGATGTTATTATTTACATAAATACGAGCCTAATTAGTATTCGTCCAAAAAAAATATAGGATAAAACTGTCTAAATTTTTCGTTCATATTGTATTTAACTATTTATTAACATATTCAGAGAAAAATCAAATATAATTACGTACAAAACATTTCATTCTTAGTAATATCAAACTCGATATCTCAATATCATTAATTTCGCGTCTTACAAATAGCAATATTGAAATAATTGATTATCAACTTAGGTCTAGACCAAACTATAATAACACCAAAACATGTTGTCATAAAAGACTAAACTACTGATCAAATAAGGAGAAGGGAATAAATTTAAGAAGTTATAATTTTGCCAACCATGACTGCCTGTAGTAAGGTTCATATTTATTAATGTCCTTGCTTGGACCTAGCGTGAAATCTTTTAGAGGCTGTAAACAATGATTCGATTTATCGAAATTTAGTTATCATAATGTGTAAAAGTAGAAATCGTGATTTTTAATGCTAATCTCAGATTTAAAAAATTAATATCCTGAAACCATTCATTTTTCCTGTGATCCATTTTATACCCGTAAAATAAGTAAAAACTGATACTATTCGTATAAACGGCAACCCTGGCATAGTGTTATCATCAGTGTTACCGCACTGAAAATTATAATACATGTTGGGGTATTTGCCAGATTACAAAGTAATTGTGTTTAGTTAGGGAAAAAAAAAGCTTAAATTCTTGTTATTCGCGTGAAAACAGTAGAATTGGTGCAAAAATTTGTTTTATCACAAATGCAAATTTTGCATGTCCCTATTGATATGCAAGTTAAATAGCAGCTCATAATGGCAATAATTGATTTTAAATATGGTATTTTAGCTGTCAATATTTTATTGTTGATGCTGGAATATTTTTCGTACCATAGTCAAACTGATATTAGTTTCAAAACCAAGGAGAAGTTTCAAAGCTTTGCACCTCTCTATCCCTTTGCATGAGAGTGAAATAGAATGCACACGTTCAGATGTTTCATAATGTTTGGGTTATCTAGGACTATCATCAGGTCCCGCCTCATTCTCTGGAATGCCCAAATTGGCTTCGGCAGTGCGAGACTCCCCGTTTCTCATTAATGAGATCAAGAGCCTCAGACTCGCCTTGAAGCGGCTGCAAGACGAGAAGACAGAGCTTCAGGCCAAGCTCATGCAAAACCAACTCGCTAACTTGCGACCGCTTACGGTACGAACACTCTTTTATTGTAACTTTTCTATCAGTAGTTAAATCCCAAAAATGATTTAGTCTAAAAAAATATTTTACTCGATCAAAATTTGAAAATGATGGCACTTCTACTAAATATGAAAGACTTTTTCAGATGCTTGTTAAAATATTAATTCTCACAAAGGAAAAACTCTTTTTTTGAAGTTTTGAGGCAAATTTTATTATATTTGGAAGAAACAACACTAAAGAGGGATAGTAAAGATTTAAAGGAACTAAATTAATATGGCTTTACAATGAAAAGAACACAATTTACACATCTCATCCACCTTTGAAGAAAATCAATCATTACGACTCAATCCCTTGACCTATGTTTTATTTTATCGAAACTAATCAGGACAGTTATAGAAGAATAGAAAAGGTTTATAAATAATTTTACTTTTGAATTAAAATGCTATTTGAATTCACAATTCAATTTTCAGAGTAATGTCCTCTAAGAAAAAACAAGCCTATTTATTTTGAAGCCAAAATTGTCAATACCTTTCTATATTTATTCATATTATCAATAAAAAGTGATGACATGATGTATTAATACGTGAAAGTATATCTAGTGACTTTTCTCAATATCAGATAGGGCCCCGTCCTATGAAAATTTGACTGTACTTTACCTCCTATTGACCATCCTAAATCAGTTTTGATGGCTTTTAGGTCCCCAAGAAAATAGTGGGCGTGAAGGATGCGACGGAGCCTAGGGTTGTAGATGAAAATCAAGATAAGAACAGGGACATCTTGAACATACTTTCTAAGGAGACATCAATGTTACGTAAGGTAATGTTGACTCCACCCTCTCCCTACCAGAGGGGTCGAGAGTGACAGACTGTTTTGTCTTTAATGTTAAATTTCTAATGTTCTATATATGAACCATAAAGGGGTAGGTTTATGATGATGGTAATGGTGACCATCATCATCTACTTCCTCCAGCCTGTGGCCGGGTCACTTTTGTAAAACGTCTCTTCCTCCTTCTTTACGCTTAACCATTCTTCTCCTCTTCCTTTAACACTTGTTATCTCCCGCTCTTCCCATCTCCTAGGTCTTCCTTGCGGTCTTTTTTCTGACAATCACTATACCTCCGTCGTTTATCTTAGCATTCTCTCTTTTTCTGTCCTAATTAAATACCCATACCATCTCACTCTAGCTTCCTCTACAATCTCTTTAAGCACCGCACCCCAACTCTTCCCTACACCTAGTCATTTCTAATCCTATTTTTTCTAGCGACAGCTAGCATACTCCTCAAGAACTTCATTCCTACCTTTGTATTTACCTTCATGGTCTAACTTATGTTTAATGTCAATGTAGCCCTTGTTTACAGTGTGCAAAACTTCAAAATAATATCAATTTAAACTGCGCTTTGGAAAATTTTTCTAGATTCTCCAATATAAATACCTATAGCTAAAATATTGTGTTATATTTGAAAGAAGGTACAGGATAAATGTATAGATAAAAGTGAATAAACACAATATAACTTTTACAATGAAAAGAAAAGAAGCCAGTTCAAAGTTTGCATTGCCGCCATTAGACATAAAGGTAATGGTTGTCTCATTAAGAAAATTGATCGCTTCTGCCCAATCCTCTATCCTAGGCTTTATTCTATCTAAACTCATCAGGAGCGAGTGTGAAACATGCTACAACTTAGTAAAAAAAAAAAACAGGAAATATATATTGTATGTGAATATATAATATATCTCTTCTCAGTCATCACAGCCCACTCCTCAGATCTAGGTTGTAATTCATCTCTTCCTTCTGAATCAATATCGCTTTGATTTTTCTGAGTCATCTTTATCATTCCATAATATATAGTCTTCTAAGCCATCGAGAGTATCGGTTTAAAAATAACTGCAATTCTAAGATGCACCCAGTTTTTACACATTTCAATGGCGAAAAAAAGTGTGTTGGAATCTAAGAAAGATGATATTTGCCTTTGGTTAAAATATGGCTGTTTATAACAGCCGATTCAAAGACATCTTGTACAAATGTTGTTTGGTTAAGCCAAATAAATTTCCTAAACTCTGGGTACTATTTTATGTTTTTGGGATGTTATCGGTGTATTTGTATTTAAATCAACAAAATTATTTGGTATTTAATATATTCAAGTAATCACACAAAGTAAGAGCTTTTTTTTATATATAATTTCTCGTATGTATGATAAATTTAAAAATGTTACTTCAACTTAAAATATGTTTTTGATAGCCATTTTAAGATCCTAAGCAAATATTAGTAAAACATGTCTTGAATATCGATAAATTTTGGTGTCTCTAGCCATAAGGTAAAGGCGTACACTGAAAACTGCAGCTCAAGTTTTCATAGAAAGAAAACTTGTTTTTTCCACATTTAATGTCAGTGTATCTATATTGTGTTTAATAGGAACTCTATGCTGAGCTGGCATCACCCAAGGTGCTTGACCTCAGTAATAGGGTACTGGGCATGACGCCGGGGCTCGACTATACGGTGCCGGCCAATCATCGACTGCGAGAACAAACCAGGCGTGTAGAGCTGCAAAAGAGGGTTGAAGCTCTTCAGGTACTGCACAATCTATCTTTCTGGTGTTAGTTAGGGATTTATTTTGGTCTTGTACAGGTATCTTAATCAAGCCAGGAAAACATCAGCTGTATCAAAGCTATTTTCAAGTTGGTGTTGTGTTTAACATGGTAAATTTATTTAAAATTAAGTAGAAGTAAAACATCTATTCCACTTAGAATATAATAGGTGTCAGTTTCAACTACAGATCAAAAGTAGACCCTAAAATTCTTTATTCAACAATTATGAAGCTTTACCAATAAAAATATTTAAAGTTAAAATACAAATTTATGTTCATATTTTGTCATTATGTGCTGTTATTTACATTACAAATTAATGTTTCCAAGACAAAAATCTAAAATAATTCAATTACAATAAATGTTGTGACGGTAACTTAATTTATCAGTTAGGACAAATAATGTTCATTAATTTAGCAATGTAACATATTGTAAATTATATTGAATACCTAAAGTGTAATATATAATAAATATTTCCACCATAAAGCTTTTTTTTTAATGCTTGAACTTCGATTTGACTTCAGGAATATCTAATATTAATCGATTAGACTTTTCTTCTAATTGAAAAATTGGACTTTGCACACCCTTAAAATAAAATTTTATCTTTGAAATTACAATAGCATTTACATGTTTACAACGGTCCAAAGAACATATTATCCCAACTGGGTGTTTCTCAAACAAATCCAGACAAGTAACAAGAAGAGTAAACCATGCCGAATCCATCCCCAGCGATATTATTCACTACAGAAATAGCTGGGACGATGATATTCACCAACCTGATTGAGGCGCGAGCTAATTGTCAGCCACATGGATGTTTGTTTGTGTTTACTGATCATTTAAACCGCAAAAGTGTAAAAAAATATTATAAGTGTGTGATGTCCACTCTTTCAACTTGAAGACAAAGTGAATCGAATAGTTCAAAATATTCCTGAAGCCAAATTCAATTTTGAATATTTAAATTAAAAACTAATATAACTTTTCATGTATAGCTAGAAGGCATTAAGTCATTTACAAAATGTTAAATTTCAAACATAAGTTGATAAAATAAGTTATCACAAGATGTTAGTTCATTTTAGAATTTTGTCATGTGAAGATTAACAGGGGAAAACTTCAAAATTTAACATAAATGTGCATTTTAACTTTAAACCTTTTTTTATTGACTAAGTTTCATAATTGTCGAATCTGGAATTTAACTATCAATTGAAGTCGAAGCTTTTGAAGTTTCGCACAACTCTAAAAAAAAAAAATCACCACAGATAAGTTAAATAATCTTAAAAACCCTAATTTCAGTCGAAAGTCCTGAGCGAGGTGGTAAAGCGCAAATCAGGAGGGAAGGTGGAAGCAGACTTTGCAGTTTTCCCGTCTCCAGAACTGACTAAGGTAAGGAGTGTTGAATGCAGGTGGTCATTTATTTTACTCTCCTTAAATAATAATAATAATAATTATTATTATTATTATTATTATTATTATTATTACTATTGGCACCAAGTCTTACTACCCGGTCGGGTTATACTTATACACACTTACGCCAATGTGTAATGGTAGGGTGATTGTGAGATGAAATGGAGGACCTACAGTTTAACGTGGAATCCGAACCACGGTGGAGGCCTGGGCATTCCACACATTCACAAGTTGTGATTAATACATTTCTTGTCAGAGGTGAAGGAAATGTTTGGCATTAAAAATGTTAAGAGGTTTTCAAGCTCCAACTATAATACTAAAGTTATTTGTCACCCTAGGGTTTTATGTTACATTCTCAAGACCCTTAGTAGAAAGGAAGTATTGCAATCATCAATAAATTTAAATTCAAGATTTTGATGAATGCTGGTGTTTCACGAACCCCCCCTAAAAAACTTAAAAAACGCATTTACTGCTTGATTATTATCCATGAGACAAAACTTTACTGATCAGTCTGAAACTTGGTATATTGGGTTTTCTAAATCATCAATCATAAAAAAACTATTTCTTTAAATCTGCTTTATTGATTTTTGGTCAAAATCGTCATGTTTCAATTTGAACAAAATATAAACACTTAAGTTCCTATTTAAAGCACTGTGTTGGATAAAATCAGATATCTCAGCGACATAAAATATTTTTTTATTTTTATTTCAGGCACTTAAGGAGTCCCATCCAATTGTGATTGGAGAACTGACGATTCCCCTCTTGGACAATACCTTTAAGGGTTCTTCGACTCCTGTGCCTTTGTACCTCAACGCTTCCTCTTTGCAGCAGTTGCAACAGGCTCTCGCTTACTAAACACACTTTTGTCAAATGTTCTGAAGAAGTTTGACTCCTTAAATCATAAAACACTTTAACAAATGAGATTAGAAATATTTTTACAAGTGTTTTGTTTAAAGAGCTTTAAATCCATTGAGGGGATGGGTCCTTGAACAATTGAAGTTACTTTGGATTGTCAGATTTACATTGATACCAAAACATAGCATATTGCTTTAAGATCGTGTGCTGTAATTTAAGTTTGATTTCATATTATAGGATTTAACATTAATAATTATTAATTAATAAGAGTCTTGGGCTAAATCATAGGAGTTAATTGTGAATTAAACTCTCGGTGATTTGTATCACACTTATGGCAGAAGAGATTAAAATATCTGCTCATGCATAATACATTAAATAATACTTCTTTTGTAGCTAAATACAATGTTTTAAGTTGGTTGTGATTGGCTGTGTTTTGAGAATTAAAATCTATCACACTTTGTAAAAGTATAAATACTAATTTAAAACAAACTTTGACCAATGTGTTATAGAGGCGTGGTAAGCTTTGTAAACTTCACATTGATTTTTAAAAAACTTAAGCTTTGACTTTGCTTTGAAAAAAATTCTACTTTGACAATTTACGAAACTTTGTCAATAAAATATTAGACGCTAAAACTTATCTAATCCAACGTTCTCATGATACGACCCATATCACTAGACATCTACGAAGTAGGTTGATTTTATAAATTCAAATTTAATCTCGAATCGAAGCAAATATTATTCACAAATTTTTATTAATGATTGAATTGAATAATATACTAGTTATTTTACTAAACTTACCCGGCCACAGGCTGGAAACAGTTGATGATGATGATGATGATGACGACTAGTTAAATAAGCCAAAATTATGATGTTAAATAAATAAAGTAACACATTATATAAAAAAATAGATTAGTTTTAGACCCTAGTCCAATGAGCTCTCATATTTATTTATTCAGCACTGCGTCTAATACGCTTAAGTTAGCAGAGCAACTTCGAAAAGTCGAAGTCAAAGGTCGCATATCCTTCGGCTTTGACATCTACAATAACCTTTGCATATTCGAAAAATTTCGAAGGAAGGATAAAAATTCGATAAATCATCAAACGATTTAATTTCATCTTAGCAAATATTACATTTTTTCAAAATTTGATTATTCTAGAATCGTTACTAAACAGAATTTTAACACTGTCTACTAATTTAACTAACACAACATCCAAGCATGAATCACAAACGGGTAAGTAAATGTTAATATATTATATTCACTATTGCCAACATAATTTTGTAATAAATAAAAATACTTATAAAGAATTAACACCATGGTCAGTGGTATGAAGCAGAGTTTAGTTGTGCTATCATAGCAGCTTGTTTCTAATGTTAGGTCCTTAATATACTACAGTATCTTTTTGGAATTATCTGTGACAAATTTACAAGTGCATTTTGTCACAGAGGTTTTTCATAGCTTCTTCTATTTTCTTTATCATTCAAAATTGCTGATACAGAAAGTAGTAAATGAAAAAGAAATTTAATTTATAGTGATTTATCAGAAAAGTACAGATAAAATAACATGCATATGTGCAAAATAATATTATAAAAACTCCACGATGTAAGTAAAACTTAATTGATAAGTTACTAAGCTTATCAGTAAGCCTGTGTACGTTACTTATTGATATAGTTAATAGGTAACAAATAAGGAAATTTTCCTGGCCCTTGTTACTGACAAGATCTAAAAAAATAATTAATGTAAAAATCAAAAGAAGTGTTGAGTGACAACAACAAAAATCCTAGGTAGCTTCGACTTTGACTTTTGTTCGCCTGTTTCAAGATTCACTTCGATTTCGCTTCGCGTTTAAAAAGTGGCCTTCGTACACCCCTAACAATTGGTAGCTTAAATATGTTTGTTTTAATCAAGTTGATTACTTAGGTTTGCTCAATTTAGTTTTTTAACCACGCAAACTATGAATTTAATGTTTAACCCAATAAAGCATTTATTCAAATATCTCTACAAGGAAAACCTCTTTTCGCTTTATGTGGTAATTGTATTTATATATGGAAGAAGGTATAGGAAAGGTGGATAGAAACATATAAAAGGGGCGGACACAATATAGCTGTGACAATGAAAAGAAGAACACAGTTCACACTTTACATTGTTGCCATTGGACAAAGAGATAATGATTGCCTCTTAAAGAAGATCGATTATTACCTCCCAAACCTCCAACCTAGGTTTAACCCTATTGGAACTAATCAGTGAAGAGTGTGAAACGCGCAACACAACTTCCTAAAAGAAGAAACAGAAAGAAAATATATAAAAGGGAGAAAATGGAAAATTGTATATTGTGTTCGTCCCTTTAATGTATCTACCCACCTTTCCTATACTTTATTCAAATATCTGTAATCTCAAATTGTAAATATAATGATTGTGGCTGTTTAATAAGTTTTAAAAAATTGTACATACAACTAAAAAGTTGTAATATTAGTTTATTTTGTCCCAAAAATATTAGATTAATTTGTTGGATTTCTGTTATATTGATTAATGTAAACAAAGGAAAAATGCACCAAACGGCTATTTTAAGTTATACTAGGGCTTAACCTTCTATCCTGTTTCTAAAGTCTAATTTATTAATGTAAATAATTTTTTATGGTTGTATTTTAGTTGCTTGTTACAAATTTAAGGCGATTTGTGATTGTATTTAAATTAAATTATTTATTTAATAATAGATGTTAAAATCATCGAAAAATGACTTCATAAACTTAGCTTTGACCACCATGACTATGAAGTAGGAATGTGTGAGAACCTCTTTTTCAGTTTGAGACGAGAGAGATTTTTTTTCTCCTCTCGATCTCGAATTTTTGAGTTTCACACAACCTTATTATGAAGTTTTCCCATCAAAAATTATGACAGCTAAAATACACAGCTTTGTTTGATTTCTAAAATTTGGTGCAGTTCAAATTTATGTTAACGTGCCATTTTTAGTAATTGAATTAAATGCTAAAAGAGCATATTATTTATCAACCAAGGATAAAATCCATTAAACATATTTGTAATAAAACATAATAAAACACTTAATATCAAATATTTATTGTCATTGCACAATATGAAAATTTATTAAAACAAAAAACGATTCTTAAAAACACAATCTTCAATTCAGCACTAAGAATACTTAAACAAATTTATTTTTTGTTCATACTTCCTAAGAGAAGCTATGAGATCTTAAATACATATATAAGACATTTAAATTTAATATATTTTGGTTCAAAATATGAATCAAAAGTCAGAATTTGAAATGATTTCAATTCATTATAGAAACTAATATCCATAACTAAACTATGATTACAATTACTTCATTCTAACATTTTGTTTAAGTCCTGTGTGTGTGCATTTGCATGTTATTTTGAAAGATAGACTCGCTTTACTCAAATTATTAAAGGTAATGGAAACTTGCAAATCATGTAATATTATTTTTTCATTGATTTTTTTAAAGGTCATGCCATACTAACGTAATTCAAATGTCTAAAACCTAATTTAATTTCAATGTTTGAATATGAGGGGCCAGTTTGTCTTAAATTGGTGCTTCCTCTCGTCACCTAGTTGGTAATTTTTTTAAAGTATTCTATTTCTTCTTTTGTTAGCACTATAGTGTCTTTTTTACAAGAATTGTGAGAAAGCTACATTTATGAACGATTTGCTTTGACTGAATTTCTTTTAAAAAGATTTTCAATATATGTGTTATTGTGTTATGGAATGTATCGCCCCAAGATTGGGTGCCAGTTGAAGTGATATTGAGAACTTTCCCTGTGATTGAACACTAATTATAATGATATTGGGGTTTTATTGCAATGGTGGTGCGAGTTTGCGTTACTGTGCACTTATCACATGATTATGTGATTTAAATATATTTGATACTTACAATTATGAAATTAGAAAGACAGAGTATGTTGCACACGTTTTATTTAACTGATTATACTGTCAGTACTGTTTATGTGATATTAAATTACATGATCTATGGATTGTTTTTCTGTGTGCTATGTAATTTGGTATCACTCTGTAAGAAAAAAAGAGTGTGGCAGTAATATCAAAGTTATTGTGTATTGCTGTCCACTGTGATGGATTTATACACACAAGTGGCTTATATATGACCTACCTCTTGCCTCTTGGACCCCTTGTCACCAGTATCAAAACTAATTAATGGAAAAACTCCTGATGATTTGATGTTGTGAAGGCTGCTGGCTTCCTATTGGGTGGAGGGAGCCATCGTGTCAAAAGGTTTTGCTAAATACAACGCAGTTGATATTTGAAAAAAAAATACAATTTTTGGTTAAATATATTGAAATTACTTCTGAAAAGAGCGGGACTCTCCATGGATGAAGTGTTAAAAGCATATTTTACATACAGTACTTTAAAGAAAAATACTCTTCATCCATGACTTTTTAAATATATGATAGGGGTCAAAAACAGTATCATTACAGTGTGTTTATTGTCATAATTATTATTTGTGTAAACAGTTTCAAATTAGAACTCTCAAGTAGGCTAAAGTAAGTCAAACAGTTCATTTTTCAAAGGAAGTGCTTTATCTGACAGTCAGACAAAATTATTAGATCTTCTCTCACATGTGTCGAATCACATTATCTGCAGCTCTCACTTATGATAGATATCGTTACTTATTCAATAACACTAATTACTAGGGCTGGAACCTCAAATCCTTGAGAACATTCAAGATTTGAGAAAATTTCGAATTTGAGATTCAAATCCTTATAAAATAATTTTTTTTACTGAAATTTGTTTTATAGCTATAATACTGCTTATTGGTGATTATTTATTTATTATGGGATGGATTTACCAGACCCCAGACTAGTAATTTAACACTTAACTGAATGTATGAATGTTATTAGTGGATTATAAGAAGCAATGTTAATATTTAGTTACTATTTATTTGTTTTTTTATTATTCTATTATATTTATAATGCCTCTTTTTAAGTTCAGGTAAATAGTAGATTCATGTTTGTAAAATAGTAGATTAGACCCATTTCTACTAATAGTGTAGGTAAAAAGTTGACACATACAAAACAAACATACACATGTTTGTATTTTCCAAAAGGCTCTTCCTATGAAAATTAAATAGATTTAAGGAGTGATTTAAGAATTTTATAAGACAAAACTTACGACTAGACACACCTGTTTATTTGTGATGTGAGCAATATTTATGAAATCATAAAATTTTATAAACAAAAAAAATGAAATACTAACGAAATTGAGAAATTATTACAAAAACAATATTGCAAATACAATAAAGATTTATTGCATCCAATTATTCTTGTTAAATTTAAATGCTCACGGAAACATATCCCAGAACATTTTTTTTTTCATAAGACCTAATGAGTTTTGTGTAAATATGGGTGGTGTTACGATAAAAGAATAAATTTAGAAATCGGCACCCTATTTGCATATACAGCAGCTTAAAATGGCGGAGAGAATAACCCATCTAACCCCTATTAACATGCATATTGAGAGGTGTGTCTAATTTTCTAATACCTTTATAAATTTAAATCCAAGCTAAAAATCACCAAAATTACTTTATAAAAAGTGAAAACTCAAGCAAAACTGTACACCGAAGAAAGGTGTCCATGACTCAACTACTGAGCAGTAATTATAGAAGTAATTACTTTGTTTATCAGTGAAATTGTCCATGACCAAGCCAACTTTTCAAGTAAACTAACCTTGTTCATTAATGAGAAAATCATTGTAAATGGCTTCAACAAACTCAAGAAAAATCTATTACATGTGTTGGTTAATCAGCTGAGATTCATTTTCATATTCTGTTTGATTAAAGATTAATTTATAACATATTTTAAAAACTGACTCTGACAATTTGTAATATATAATGCTGTATATAAAGTGACTGAAAAATATCTCTTTGATATAATAAACTATTAGAGATAAATAATATCGTATAAAACAGAATTCTTGGTATAAACTTTAAATTGAACTCCTTCATTAAAATCCTAAATACTTAGAAAAATTCAAAATAGCAATTGGGTCTTGGAAAAAAAAATATATATATATATGAAATTTTAAGTAATTGGAATATTAACTAACACCTATTCCTCACTTTTTATATTTTTTTATTAAAGCCTACAGTATTAGTATTAGACTCTGGAAATTGTATTGACTTTAAAAAACTTGATAATTTAACATATTCCTTATATTTTGTGTAATTATTGTTTTGAAATGTTATTTAACATAATAAACCTTATATAATGTAAATGGTAGTAAAATTTACTAATCTTAAAAACTAGTTTTAGTCCTGTCCCTATACCTTTCCCATTTTCAAAATGTTAAGACAGTGAATTCTCTCTTAATGCCGGGATCACAATCAACTTAACTTTAACTTAATTTAGCCTTCACTTAAGGTTCACTTAACTTAAGAAAAAATATGTGTGATCACAATTCACATGACTTAATGTGACAACTTGAGCCAAACATCTGCATTCTCGAGATGATTATCTGTGATTTGTACTATTTGTAAAGTGATGATCTGTGAATGTTTACTATTTTATATCGATATAGTAGATATTTATCATTAAACTTTTTTGATAAATTTAGCTTTCTTATTTTACTTTAATCACCTTGTTTCAATGCCCCATCACAAAAACTGAGTCTAAAGAGTAGACATTGGTCATAAAACCAACAAATGAATCACTAAATAGCTTTGTAGACTTTACTTGCATAGTGATTGGCTGGCTAATCACGTAGTACCCTTTATTCATAGTAACTTAACGTAGAAAAATCTACCTAGAGATTTTTGTACGTCAAGTTACTATACGTCACTCTAGGTGAACGGAATGTTAAGTTCATTATGATGACTTTCATTTAAAAACACGAGGATCTTTATGTTATAAATTTATGATACGTTACTTTCAGATAATGTTGGCATTACTGATAACATCTGCTAGCTGTCATGTAAAACCATGGGAGTGACAAATTCCCTATGGAATGTTTAAGTTGATCGTGATCCCGGCTTACGGACACCTTTGAATAGTGGAAAGTTAAAATTTCCCCGGCAAAATATGCGCCGAAGGGAACGCAAAGTATTTTTACAGTTTTTATAGAGTTGAAATTTGTTGGCCAAAATAAATCAAATATTTCTTCATTAGCAGCATAGAGCTTAGTTTTCTGCGCATGCTAATATCAATATCTCTTGCATATCTGTCAAAGGTGTCTTGGAGTGTTTATGACCGGTATAATACCAATCCTCGGTTTGGTAATGCTTTCTTCGTCCAAACCAAATAGTCTAATATCAACAAATGAGTTGAGAAATGTGTCAATTTGAAAACGGCACGATTCCTAATGTTAGATTTAGTCGTGTACAACTTTGTAGTCAATGGATTTTAACAGTTATATGTGAATTAAAATGGACAGCAATTACTAACTATGAATAAAATTAAACAGTTTGCAGAACATGTTTGTAACTTAGGTCAATTAACCTAACAGCTGTCTATCGTCTCTACCCCAATCACAGTTTTTGCTTACGAAAGCTCAAATACCAAGATGTAACCAAGTAGATTGGAAAAAAACTTGCTACTTCACTGTTTATCTTTCTTTTGTAGTCATCTTTGTTGGCCTGTTGCATGCTTAGGACATGGTGGTGGGGGCTTTATTTTACCCCATGTGATGAGGCTCTTGACTCCTTGTGACCGATAAAGTTATTTGTTCAGCAAGTGAGAGAGCTTAAAAGATTTATTAAAGGAGATATATATTCTACTTGACCATATTTCTGGGTGTGAAAATGGGGGGTGGGGGAAGGAGCTTGCCAAGGTCAAATATTTACGAGACATCAGCCTGACATGTTAGCTAACCAAAGAGTAGAAATCCCAGGTGTGTTAAACTTAAGAACCTTTGAGAATTTCAATTCTGGAGAGCACTTAAGGTGTTTCAAATAGGGATGCATGAGAAACATTAATTCAATTCGAGATGATCTCGAGACAGTAACATAAAAAAGTACCTAGACATGAGACAAGAAAAATCTTGTAAAGTATGTACATGTACAAGTAAATACATAGTTGACATTTGAGTTGCCGCTTGCTTTAGATTGTCTCATAGTTTATTCAAACACTCGAGATATAACTCATCACTATTTTATTAATTGCATTTAAAATGTGTACAACTAGTTACACAAAAAAATTAAATTATAAATGGTGTTCATTGCAACAGCTTATATTGTCAAAGTTTGATACTGAAAAACGATATAACCAAAACGTTTCTTAATAAAGGCTCTTTACGGAGGGAAAATGCAGCCTATTTTTGGGTTATTAATGGAAAGACTAAATTCTAGGTTTGGTTTTTTAAATTTATTAGGGCCATTATTTGTTTTTGTTTTAATTTCTTGAATTTTCAAGATTCATTTTTTTAACTTTAAGAGACAATTTTTTTTTTTAATTTTCAAGTCTTGCACATCCCTAGTTTCAAATCTAAAGAACCTGTAAGGGGTTTCAAACCTAGAGGACATCAAACGATTATACAGTAGTCATGCTCACAATAGGTTGAACTGCCTGACCTAGAGGTTTGCATCCTGGTCAGGCGTAATTAGGGTGCTTTATCCTAATGGTGTCGCTCTCCCTACACACAAACTGAACTGACTAGTGTCAAAAATCAACCCACAGGCCATAAAACATATGTGAAGATAGTACAAAGTTCTACGGAAATACTGTTAGATCAGCATAACAAACTCTTTGGCTATTGTTTTATAGTATAGAGCAGTTATTTTCCAATTCAAATAACTCATTTGTCCTCAAGAGGTCGAGCTGAGCCAGATTCAGAACCACAGCCTCACAGAAAATATGGAAGCACCAGTTAATGATGTAACAAACTGTTCAACTATACATTAATTTATCAACTGGCCCTCTGGAGTGGAATATCTATAACAAAGAAATCTTGCAGATAAAAGGTTCAGGATTAAGATGCTAGGGTTGTGTGAAGTCCAAAGATTCAGTGGGGGGGGGGGCGAACACATTCGGCTGGGGCTGTCTGTCTTTTTTCAAGGNGTTGTGGCGATCAGTTTTCTTTAAGAGACATCCATTACCTCTTTGTCCATTGGCAGCAGTGTAAAGTGTGAACTGTGTTCTTCTTTTCATTGTATAGGCCATATTGTGTTTGTCCCTCTTTTATATGTTTCTATCCACCTGTCCTGTACCTTCTTCCAAATATAATAAGATTTTATCCGAATTAACCGCAATTTTTAGTTAAAAGTACTCAATTTGTGTATGTTCTTCAAAGATAATTTAAGGAATGCCATGTTACATACACATTGACTCAAGTCTTTCACTAGGCCTAAGCATTAGCAGGAATTTGAATTGAACATACTGATTCATGTAAAGTAGTAGTAGTAGAAATGATTGCATGTGTGAAATTTAAAATATTTTCAATATTAAAGAAATACTTCAAAAGTTTAATCAAACNNGGGGGGGGGTGGAGGGTGGATCATAGTTTTAATTACATTTTCAAGAGGAACAAATTCATCTTCAGTTGGTAGCAGTGAAGGTTTAGTGTTATGGCAGTCTTGAAATCTAAGGCACTAAGGAAATTTTCCAAGTTCAACCAAGAAAATAAAGCACACTTGCCTAAAACTCAAAAACGATAAACATCTTTTTTATTTCTTGAGCTAACAGTTCACTTTTATTTGATGTAAGATATAAGTGTGATATAATCACTAGACTTCAAATAGCAGATTCGATTCGGCTTAGAATTCTTTTTAAGCTTCACACACCCCTGTAAGATACTATATTAAGTGTCATTAGGTACAAAATAAATATGCATAGTTATATTAAAGGCAAAGAATGACATTTAATTACATCAAGACAAATTAATAGTTACAGTCTGAAAGTGTTCACATCAATACATAACCAGAAACTATCGGAACAAATCAACAATAAAAAAAAAGATTACACTTGTACCAACACATATCAACCATTTTTAACTGTGTAAGAGATTCTAATTGCAACAAATTTAATTTAATTGGTTCCTCAGAAATTAACGAGGTAATCATGTTTAAATCTCACAATCAACTAACTGGTTTTATGGTCAGGACCCAAAGTTTTATTACAAACACACACATCTGTTAAGATACACAACTTATGACTTCTTTTTTTCTGATCCAACTTTAGTAGTGGCAGCCTTCTTTTGCTTGGGAGTTGGTATCTTGCCTTTCCTTGGAGATTCGTCATCTTCATCCTAAGACGACACATTATTAAGCCCTTTGAGTTAAGTGTTATACAGCATGTACCTTGTACTAAAGTTAAGTATGCAGCAGTATTAGTAAACAAGTCAAAAATTATTTAACAATCCAGTAATCACAAACTAGTGTTGAAGTTATATGGTATAGAGCACTAGGCTAAATCATGGTTTAAATTAGGAGGGATAGCCAGCACACTTACCTAGGTGATACTGGAGTAGAAATTGTTTAGATATAACACTAAAAAACACATAAACACATTGTTAAGGACAAGCTTTCAATGGCACAGACTGTCTGTGAGTGTGAAAGCTTGTCCTTAAAAATGTGTTTGTGTTTTTTAGTGTTATATCCAAACAATTTCTACTCCAGTATCACCTAGGTAAGTGTGCTGGCTATGCCTCCTAATTTAAAACTAGTGTTGAAGAAATCTACCCTCGAGCAATATCTCATGTTGCAAGTTGCAAAGAATAACCTTTAAACATACGTCTCCCTAATCCCTTCCCTGCCGAAGCAATAGCACAAGAAGCAGGTTTACTATCCATCCTCAAACTTTTTAACTAGTTTAAGTCTCAAGCATATTGGCTAGCCCATGCCTAATAGCATTTTATTATTACTAAAAAAACCCTACTTACACACCAGTAATTAACATAACGACATTTTTTGGAATTTAATTGTCAATGAACACAATATTGCCGATAACCTGATAAAAAAAAAGGGCTTATCTTGAAACACAACGTAAAAACATACCTCAGCTGTATCGTCCAGCTTGGCTCTCTTGTTCTTTTGTTTATCAAGATTTGAAAGTCTCCTCTTCTTTGGGTCAGCCTAAAAAAGTGAAAAATAAAACAATATTTCACAAAATAAGCCGAGTCACTATTCTGATTCATAAAGCCAGAGTTTCAATCCTTTGCCACACATGTAACATCCCATTAAAAACTTATTTATTTAGATTTTATACCATAATGGAGTAAAAAGTGATAACCAGTGTAGAGAGAAAGCGTGCTTTAAAAATTCACCTAATGTTTAACCCATTCCTTGGTGCAATTTTCTACATATATCTGCGTAGGCCAGGCAGCCATTTCTTAGGTTGCATTATAATAACCTATTGTAATGAAACATTCACACTCGCTTCAGGGACAGGGTTGAGACAGTGTTTAAATGCAGCAGAATTTATTTACTGGAATTTCTTTTAGGAAGTCGTGCTGTGCATTCCACTCCCCACCCCGAGTTCCAATTTGATGAGATTTGGGTCAGGGAATTGGACAGTAGCAATCGATTTTCAAGAGGCGACCATTTACCTCTTTGTCTGATGGCAGTAATTTTAAGTGTGAACTGTGTTCTTTTCATAATGATATATATAATATAAGGCTACATTTAATGCCCAGTTCAAGCGAAGCATCATCCCCGAGGTGTCTTACCTTTCCTCCGTTAGCCAGAGCCTCCTCATCATCTTCAAGATCATCCTCCAAGTCTCCCTCTTCCTCGTCAAGTTCCTCATCAGACTGTTCATCCATCATGGATACTGCAAAAGGAATATCAATATGATTGAAATAAATAAATTATACAAAGAATTATTAGTTTTTAAATATCCACTACTTTATTTAAATCAGTTAATTCATCTAATAAAGTGTAAAATTCTCTCCGATGAAGCAATAAGATTAAGTAGAGATGGGACGCTAACATTACAGTATCATGGGAACGCAGGGATACCTATGTTAAGCACATCAAATAAATTTTTAATAAGAGTTTCAGATTTCAGGAAATAACAAACACCACACTGTTGAACCATAAATAAGTTATTTATATACTGACTCAATGTTTGCTAGTAGCTTAATGTTACCAGCGTATAAAATGGGTGTGTATCCAGAAGAGGCGATGCTACCATATTCTGAACAATCACACTAATTTTGCTTATTAAATGAATACTTATTTGATTCATATCGACATTAATAATTGACATTGCCTTCAGCATAAAATATCGCTTTTTGAGGAAAATAACACTGCTTTTCCCCTAAAAATAACCTCAATAATAAGTAAATACATATATGCTAACAACCCCTACTGTAATATTCCCTTTCAGATTCTTCTTCACAGAACTTTTACAAATAATGTCCTAATGGCTTATAAACACATTTAAACTGTGTAGAAACACTGGACAATAATCTAAAGTTATTGGTCATGAAAAAACCCAACCTGGGAGGACAATTTGGTTTTGACTTGACAGGAACAAATACAGCGAAGCCTTCTTTACTGTATGTTAGGATGTTTGGGAAAATAACTTAAAATTTGTATATGTTGATGAATCGAAATAGGAATTGAATTGTGAGGAATAAGTTAAATGTCATAAGGAGAAACAAGATTAATAACGAATCTGTTTGAGAAAGAGAGAGAGAGTACAATAAAGAAATGGGAGGAGCAGATAACAAAGTGTGTTAGCGAGAGGTGAAGAATGGAGGTGATTAAAGTAGGTAGAATATAGGAAGATGCAAGAATTTCACTTAACTGAACCGACCACAGGTTGGAAACAGTCGATGGTGGTGTTGACAGAATATAATAAAAACGTGCGTGGTTATCCTCACCTATGCTGTGGTAGCCAGTGATGTGGATGGGCCCAGAGCCCTTGATGAGTGTGAGCGTGACGGGAGCATCTGGGAAACTGAGGTCCAGCATGCACTGAGGGGCGACACCAACCTCCAGCCGAAATAGTGGTACTTTCACGTCTGTGTTGTAGCCCACTGTCTCTGCCTGAACTACGTTCACCTCGCCAGTCTTGGCTTCATCCCCGAGAGTGGCCTGCGCACGTCAAACACATATGCAATAAACTTAGCGTAATTACCATGCACCCTACTATAAAGAATAAATCATTCTGGTCACAGGGTGGACAATATTTCCCTAGTTCCAAATTCTTTGACTTTTTAAAGAAATTATATATTTAAGGTCTTAGTAGACTCACTACCCATTTGGGTTATACACTTATATACTAGTTACACTAATGTGTTAAGGTATGAGTTTTCAGCTAGAGCTGTCTTAAGAGAATTCTCGGTGAAGTCTCAGTGTGTAAATAGACGCTAGAGCAGGTCTAAGCTCTAGGCGAGATTGAGCTAGAGTGTGTAGAGTGACAGTGGAAACAGTTGCGAGAGCATATCAGTGAGAGCATTTAGCTCTCGCTAGTTCTATCTAATCGTAAATAGACTGGCTGATCTCGAGTGAAATGACGAAGACTAAAGTGTGGGATAGAACTAAAAGTAACTTTAATTGCCTGTTTTGAAAGTTATACAGAATTATGGAATGTCTGAGTTAAATAATATCGAGATGAGGATAAAAAAAAGCAAAGGCAATGAAAAATATAGCTGAATCTTTGAAGATTGAAGAGGCAGAAATTAGTAGGAAATGGTACAAACATCAGTGCCAAATGAACTCCAAAATAAGGAAAATGACGAAAAAGGAAAGTGGTCATGGAGCAAATGATGTAGTGTGGAAAACTGGGAGTTCTATGACAATTTACATTTCATGGTTGGAAATCATTAACAGTCCATTCTATCTAATTACTCTAGCCCGGTGTAAATATCAGATAGACAAGACTAGGTAGAATCGCTCTAAGGTAGTCTAGCTAGACCCTCTGTAGAGAAAAATTCAGCTGCAATGCACACATTGTTTAGAGAGCTCTCGCTAGATTTTTTTCATCAACAGTCTACTCGTACCCTAATTTGAGTGGAAAATCACTCAGTACACCTGACTGGGATTGAACTGCTACCTTTCTGTCAATGGCAGTCTAATCATGGAAAAAATGATGCATTAGGCCATCAAAGCTAAATAGTAATAAATAAGGCAATAAAATTAATGGTATAGTACATAAATGATCTTAGTTTTCTTGGATTAGTTAAAAAAATTAGCAGAAATAGTCCCTAATACATCCCTACGCTAACAGATGACATCTTAAACTTTGTACAAATGTAATCAAAACATATGGTAATGTATGAATGTAATAGCTAGTTAGCCACAGTAATTTAGCTCAGCATTATCTATATTTGAGGTCGGATACAAAGCTTACTTATTTCATTCCACTTAAAAAAAATTATTATTCACATCACTTTCACAAATGGTTGTAAAGTTGTCAGGGGTTTAGGCCCTTAGCTCTCAATCATTTCATTTATAAATTTATATTAGTTTGCCATTGTTTACATATTAATACACTCAAGATACTGAGAGTACTAAACTGATAAATAAATTTTGTTTTTCCATTCATCTAGGCCTAATTTAATTATCTTTATTACTATCAAATGGTTAATCATAAGAAAGTGTGGGGTTTTATGGTAATTATAAGTTATGTAAATCATAACCAAAGTTGTAAGCAATATATGTTTTAAATTTTAAATTCATTAACTTCATTTTCAGGCCTTTAAACTTTTAATCCAATAGTTTTTCATTATATAAAGTCTTTGTTGGAATATTAGTCATCCAAATTTATTACTTTTACTTTTCATTTTAAGCATCTGGAGATGTAATAGATAATAGCCGAAACAGGGAGCTGGGAGCTGCACCTGTTCTTGCAGGTGTGGTCTTTCAAGGGAGGGGGAGGTTTTGGCGCAGACTCCTGGCCAATCAGTGCCTCTAGTTTAGCATGTGTTTGACCTTATGTGGAAGGAAAGCGTCAGACGCGGCACTGGCCGGTTAGCACGCAGAGAGTAAAGACCTGTACTCACTATTCATTTATCTTAACGGGTAGAGATAGTCTCGAGATGGGTGAAAAGAGAGGTAGACCAGGCGGATAAATAATTATCCTTATCAATGTCATAACCATTTCATTTTTTCTAAATTAAGTATCCGTGGTACCAATATGTAAAATATTTGTTAAAATAAAACTTCAAATTCTACGCTAAATAATATATCTTTAATCAACTATGTCCCTCTACCCCCACCATTATATATATAACCCTGAGATGCTCTACCGAAAACTGACTGCCGTGGACAAGATGATGAGGTGAGGCTGATTATCACAACAGCTGATGATAGAAGGGGTGACTGGTTACATGGCCTAAGAGATGTATCTTCAAAATTGTTATCAATGAATTTAAACTGTGTGATTGAACATAAAGGAAATGATCAAATTAACTTAACAACTCTAACCAAACATTTCCATTCTAGAGTATTATGTTTTGATCTGTGATTTGTACTATCTGTAAAGTGTATATGATCTGTGAATCTTCAGTTTTCAAACGATTTTATAGATATCATTAATCTTTTTGGAATAATTTAGATATTCTATACAATATAAAATACCCGTAAACATAAAGAAAAAAAAAAAAAANAAAAAAAAAAAAAATGCAAACGAAGTAGGTACTGTTTAATTTCTGGTCTAGTACTATCTGTGATAAATCAATTAAATTAATAATATTAATGATTTAAGTATCTCCTTATATACTACTTTTTTTCTTTCTTTCTTGGGGTTTATGCCAAATAGATTTAGTTTAATAAATCATTCTGAATTCTTTCAATGGCTTTTATTAACTAAATACATTTCATGTATAATAAAAGTTTTTCTATTAATACTTGGCTAAATATTAACTAGCATATTTTATTGCTTTTACAATCATGATTATGTTAGTTAATTTAAATTTTAATAACAAGGATCTGTTTTGAAAGCAATATAGTATGCCATTTTATATAATAAAAGCTTTGTGGTTTTAACTTCTTTACAATATTTGAATCAAGTCTGTTCTATAGTGATACAATACTTCGCACTTATTTTAATTAAATGTCCGATCATTAGAACTAAAGCTAAAATGTAGACCTTGGTCTTAAAACCAACAAATGAATTACTAAATAGCCCTGTTGACATCACTCGCATATTGATTGGCTGGCTAGAACATATAACGGTAACTTAAAATAAAAGACCTCCAAGGACATCTCTTACTTTAAGTTAGCTGCATCGTGATCACTTTCATTTAAACACACAAGGAGATCCTTTACATTAAGTTAACATTAAATTGATTGTGATCCCAGCATTACCACAAATGTTGATGTGGTGGGTATAATTAAAGCTTTATTTATGGAATGATTTCATAAGCTTACCTGTTTGATTGTGAGAGAATGTCCTCTAGAGAAATCTGAATTAGTTTTCAAGTTGTCTTCAGGGTCCCAAACCACTGATTTGGTCTCTGCCGAGAGAGTAGTTCCTGTTTCAAAAACATTTAGTTACATAGGCAATAGGGATAGCCATGAAATCATAAACATGGTGTCTACTAAACTTGACCAATGAAATCGCCGACCTTTTCCCTGATCATTTCCTAAAATTCCCGACTAAAAAACCATGTCACATCCACACCTCCTCCCTCATTTTTCTATTATTTTTTTATAATAATAAGTTTTAAAATATGAATTATAATTGTTTACTAGGAATTAAAAATATAGTACACAGTTACAAGCAAAAAAATGACAATTTACTGATTATTGTATTTCATATTTTGAGTAAAATATCATTTTCCCTGATTTTTATTATGTAGGAAATAGAATGTGAGGGAGAAAACGATGGGAAGAACAGATATAAGTGAGAGGAGAAGAAGGGAAGCAAAATAACTAAAAGTGGTTTAAGGAAAGAGGAATATGGATACATTTGGGACATCCCCAAGAACCGTTATCTATTAGGCCATTTTTTTCTCTTCTAAAAACCCAAAAAAAGCACAACATATAAATTATCAATACTCGTGAATATGCAGAGAATCCAACGATATTAAAGTTAAGATTAAATTCTTTGCTAGATCTATAGTGAACAATTCAAAAGAGAAAATCTGTCAAATTGCACAACTAGAGCTTTAATAGATTATTGGGCTATCTTGAGACTATCTTATGCAGTGACATCACTTTGCTCTTTTTTGTACAAGACCAAATTTCTGTATGTTTTAATGACAATATACTTTTCTTATCCAAACATAAAAACTCTTGCAAATCCACCAACAATTCAAACAAGGGGTCCAATAGAACTGAAAACTTAGATCCTAACACAATTACATTGTAATTTACTGATTTTTCGAGTAAAACAATTTTCCAGATTTTTTGTTGTAATTTACCAAATTCCCACTGAACATTTAACACAGCAAAAAAAAAAGCTTAAGATTGATCAAAAGTCAACTAAAATTACTCCTCACTTCTTTGACCCACATACAAAAAATGATTTTATATATATTAATCATATAAATATATTTAACAGAGGTAAATATATTAGCAGCATGGGAAAAGAAAGAGACTTAATAAAATTTATTAACACCCAACAATGCCTATTAGTAATGTGAGTGGAGTGAACACATTTTATGGTAATCATTCCATGTTTTATTTAGCCAAAAACCTTAAAATAAATTAATAAAACACATTCAAAAGCAACCATTTATTTTGAAAGAAAGAATAATAAATTATTAATAACATGTTAACATTTTGAGTTAGCTATTCCAGAGTAACAATCAGTTGGTATGTTAGATTTGTTAAATGAAAAGAAAATTCAAAGCTTAGAATTACATAGCAATCACAACAGTAAATAGAAAATCACAGTCAAAATAATTATAATCATCTAAATTCATACATTAACAGCATTTTCAAATAAATCGAGTAAGCGTTTGATTGCTTTTAATTGCTCTGATAATTTGTATATAGGTTTCATAGATTTACTAAGTTCTTCACATTTCGCCATCAATTGATACATAGCTTTGATATTAGAATCCACAGCATCACAAGTCTTGCACACAGCATCTCTGTATATTTCGAGACAATCTACGGTGAGTGCCGACACACTGTGAAGTATCCCCGCCAGATTTTCAGTCAACGTGTCAACAGATGTTGCTACCTTTTTCACTTCCGCCTCCAGGTCATTGAGAACATTAGGGTCGATAACAGGAAGTTGAGGCATTAAAGCTTGCCTATACAGACAGGGTGTGGATGTGCGGGACCCGGGAAAGGAAGGTGTATCACCCTTTTTTGTGATTGGACTAGAAAGTTTTATTTTGGCTTCAAGATCTTCTGCGACGAAAAGAACCATATCACCTTCTTTAGTTACCGTCCCTTCGCGATGTAGATCATCGAAAGCTTGATGGAATGGGTTTGTACTACTTTTATCATCAGAAGTTTCGTATTTCTGCAAATCAAGACTATGAGGCCTCTTGCTATCATTCTCTGTGGACAGGTCTTCGAAAATCGGAGGCCTTCCTTCTAACCTTTTACCCATAAAATCCGGTGAATCAGGAGATATTCCCAAATCTGAACCAAGATCTTGGGGAGAATTTGGAGAATCAAATGATATTTCTGAATACGAAGCAGTCATTTCATGGAGTCTATCATCAAACATATCAATGCTAGATAGGCCTTCATTTCGAGGTGATAAATGTTCCAACTTGTTTGATAGCTCTGTAGCAAATTCTGGATTAAATGTTTCAAACTCATTCTCACATGGTGACATACTTTCAGACTTATCTTTAATTGTAGCCATCTTTATAATGTGTGCAGCAAAAAATTGTTCACTTTATATTTATTTAGGCACTTTAGTCATGGATGATGGAGTAGTGTATCTGGCCGCCCATTATTAGCATTTTATTGATTCACATCACGTAAAAAACTGTCGCTTTTGTTTTCCTCTTGGTTATCACTCTTTGCTAATGCAAGCGAAATATTAAACTGTTACATTATATAGATACAAAATATAATAGCTTGAAGAAAAACAAGTACAAAATTTAAGCAGATCTCAACATTGTAGGCCTACTTGCGTCAATAGCGTTCAAGATGGCCGACATGCGCAATGAATAAAGACAATGGAAAAATTGTCATCGATTCTCAATTACGCTTTAACTAACAATGAAACACATTTAATAGCAATGCTCGAATAAAGCAAATCTATCTTGAATGAGTAATATCCTAATAAATATGTTGTAATTAACAAATAACAAGATAAATTCAAACACCGGCTCTAGTTGACGAATGGCCAAGGTTGAAATGGTTCCCTCATTACACCTCGCCAAGCAATTGATGAAATTAAATTAATAATGTATAGATTGTATTAAATGCTAAAATCTAATCAAATTATAATGTTTAAAAAACTAAGATAACACTTAACAACAAAAGTTTGCATGGGCAAATGACGGCAACACGTGGTTTTACATCTATTATTAACTAAATACAAAGATTATTTTACTTAAATATGTGATTATAAAAATTATAATAAATAGCATACCCCAGAAATATCCTTCAGACATATCGACGGTGGTTTAAATTGAATATATCTGCAGCAACAGCTTCTATTCACAGGTCTTTCAAACAAACGTGGTGTTGTCGCCGCGAAAATCCGTTGAAGTGACAGAATTTCTGGTTAGGTGAAAGGACCTAAGCTAGACAACGTTCTTGATTTTGATTGGCTCCACACTAAATGTAACACACGTGCTGATTGGCCCATTTCTGTAACTTAGCAACGATATTCGAGCGTCATATAGTGTCGTCTGATGATGAAATTCTAGAAACATGTTGAAAATATGTCACAAAGCTAGTTATATTAGCAGAAGCAAGAAATAAATGATACAGTAGTATAACATCTTGATACCGTGCTCAACCCATTTTCTTTCAATAATTCATTGTAGTTGTTAATTTACTTTGTATATTATTAAATTTGAATACAGACAATAAAAATGAAAAATTTGATCATTTTAATTACAATATGTGTAGTATTTGCTGTAAAAATATCTTATGCAAATGATCAAATAAGTAAATCTGAGCAGGAGGAGGAAGAAGAAGAAGTGTTACCAAACTTTAAACCAACAAATGAATGGAAACCAGTAAAAAAAGGCAAGTTTTTATTATGTATGTAGGTTATGAGTGGTAATGAAGTACCTAACCTCTTTGTTCTTTTACTATAATCTTTCTGCCACAGATAATTAGGCTCCTTATTAAAAATTTAAATCATTTATTTTAAAATGTGTTCTAGGTCAACCCATTCCTCGTGGTTTACATGTTAGAATGAATCTCCAGACAGGCGAAACAGAAGCTAAGCTTCTCGACTCTGGAAAAAAGACGGCACAAACAGCTTTGACTTCTGTGACTGACACCAAGGAAGGAGAGAGTGAAATTTCTGATGATGTTGGCGTGATGAGCACAACAAAGATTTTAACCCATGACGAGGTTAAGAAGGCGCTTCAAAACATGACGGGAGATGATGTGGAAGTGGCTAGTGAGGAGGTTTGTTTAGTTGACTTTTTGTGTGTATGTTTTACATAAAATTGCCACCTTTCCCTAAGGCTGCGGTTATAATGGCGTTTTTGTGTGAGGTTGAGTTATCACAAATACACTCGTAAGCCTATTCACCTGGTTAAAGTCTATTTTTCTGGGACTTTTTTTTATATTGTTTTCTTACCATTAGATTGTACATTTAAAGTCTTTTATTTTCAAAGTCTTACCGGTAAAAGATAAATTTTTGAATTTTTGGTTAGTGATGTAATTGAGCCTATGTTCCTATGTTAAATAATATAGGAAGTAATAGTAGACCCAAATTACACCTAATCAGTAATTTTAGTTTCTGAGAAACTTAACATGCAAGTGCGATATGAATATACTCATAACTAAACATCCTCTAAAACAAACAATATCATTTGGACGGATACAAAGGTTCCAATCCAATTTTTATATGAAGAAACGATTAGAAAATAGAAACAATTTTTTTTAGTCAACGTTGATAACACTTAACCATATTAATATTGTTATTTTAAAGGTATTTATTTTTAGCACTGCGTCTTATTACCTGTTCAGATTATACTACACATATGTACTAATAACACTAATGTGTTAGGGATTAGGAAGGTTGAATTTAGAGGAAGTACCCTCATTTGCGTGGAGGGAGATTGGAAAACCATTTACAAAAAACCATTCCCAGTACACTCGACCAGGATTTTAACCCCAATATCCTTGTCATCGGCACTATAGTTTATTACTATTAAAGTGATAACTTAAACCATGAGGCCACTGAAGCCGGTTTTTAGGTATTGATAAAATCAACGTATCAGCTGCAGTTCACATGACTTGGCCTATACACATGTGAGAATATATCCAGTAACTTTTCTAGCTTTCAGACTGTACCTTATGTAGAATAGTAAAATGTATTTTTCACATTGTTTATTTGTCTCTTGGCACCCTATATTACCATATTTAAAAAAATAAATATACATCCATATTTAAACATTTACAGCTTACACCATTACACTTTCATCAGTTACCACAGATAGACTCAATCCACCAACTACTGGTGAAAGATGGACCTGGATACAAGACAAATCAGGATGGCTCAGTGGTAGAGTACTGGCATGCAAAACCTAAGTTCCCAGGTTCGATTCCTGTATACAGGTTGTCATTTTTCACTCAATTTAATTATACAAATTTGTTTATACTTGCTATCACCTTCAGAGGAATTAGCAGGTCTTATAAAAAAATATATGTAGTCACTCTTTCTCTTTTTCTCAGTTAATTGTTCCATTTCTCCTTGCTTTCAATTATGTCTGAAGGTGGTGTGCTAGGGTAAAAATGAACTACTGGCACCATTGTAATATTTGTCTTAGCTTCAAGGGAATATTGACCACACCAGAACAAAAGAATGGCAACGCTGTGTCTCAATAATAACCATATAGTTTCCTCGGTGGTGATATCCAGTGTGATTCATATGTTTAGTATGAATAATTGACAACCTATTTGTGCTTTTAGGACATAGCAAGAGTAAAACAAAAGTTTCGCTCATACGAAGTATTGAAAAAGGAGTTTAAAGACTTGAAAATGGCCATCAAGACTGACATGGAGCTGATGCATGAACTTTTGTCAAAATACAAAGGTTTGTCAGCAGAGGCTGACGACGAGGACAAAGTGACGATTCTAACAGATTTGGAGTATCTAGTTCACCAAATTGATAACGCTCAAGAGTTTGCTCGTATAGGAGGGTAAGTCATTATTATAATCCATAAATTACGATTAAAAGTAAACTCTTGTTCAACTTTAAAACAAATTTGGTTTGAAGTGTAAGTATGTTTTTTTAGCACAGCGTCTTACTACCCATTTGGGTCATAAACCCATGTATTCAACATCCTCATTACACGCCCTTACCATCTCAGTCTTGCTTCCACTATTGTCTCTTGTACTCCAACATCCTAAATACATGACCAAACCATCTTAGCCTTGCTCGCTCTGCTATCTCATTTACTCCAACATCCTCACTATGTGACCATACCATATAAGTCTTGTTTCCTCTACTATCTCATATACTCCAACATCCTCAATGCATGACCATACCATCTTAGCCTTGCTTCCTCTACTATCTCATGTACTCCAACATCCTCATTACACGCCCCTACCATCTCGGCCTTGTTTCCTCTACTCTCTCATGTACTTTTTAAATGAATAAAAAATAAGTTGTCGTTACATTTCTTAATATCTTTGACAGATAAATATTCAAGAAATGTTGAGGTTATTATGCGAAGAAAATTAAATTATATTTTTTATACTGAAGCAATATTTGATTTATTTTAAGCAAAAAAAATGTTTTAATATAAAGACTGCAAAAACAGTGACCTTTCATGTGACATCCTCACTCACTATAAGACACTGCTTTTGTCTCTAGCTTTCTTCTAGTGAAATCCAACTCATTGTGTTGATTAATCTTATTTTTCTATAATCTTGATTATAATTAAAGTTAAACTATGATTAAAGCTGTTTACGTATAATCACTGAGCGTCACAGTTTTTTTTTTACTTTCACATAAATTTTGTCTTTGCAGGTTGACAGACATTGTGTACCCCTCCATGAACACAAGTTCAAGTAGCGTGCGGGCCGAGGCTATTCGTCTTCTTGGCTCTGCAGCGTCAAGCAACCCCAAGGTCCAGATATCGGCCTTGGATGGAGGAGGACTTCACCTGGTGTTGCGAGTGTTAGCTTTGGATCGAAACGAAGCTGTACGCGCCCGAGCAGTGTATGCCTTGTCGTGCTTGGTGCGGCGTTTCCCGGCCGCCCAGGGCAAGATGGTGGCGGAGGGGGGCCTTTCTGTATTGGCAAGCTTGTTCGAAAGTGAGCAACAAGAAGATTTGAAACTACAGGTATTACTTATATTTAGCGATCATCATTAATTTTTTTTATAAATTTAAAAAGTATTGTATCAACAAAATTTTAAGCATATAACCCAAACGGGTAGTAAGATGCGGTGCTAAAAATCTGGGTTTATAATTAGGGATGCAATCCTAGAATCTCAAAGGATATTCTAGGATTAGAGATCTTTTTTTAAATGTATTTTTTATAATTTTAAATTGAGTTGTTTTAGAGCTCTGATACTGTTTATTGGTGGTTCATTTGTAACATAATTATAGGAAAAACTTAGCAAACAGATCATGGGAATGAAGTTTGTGAGGAGCATCATGAACTACGTCATGCACATTTTTTTCTACCCCTTTCCCCCTTTTAATATTATGTCACAATATCATGCATTCCCCTACCCTATTTAAGTAGTATTTTTAATTGCAGAGCATATTTGACCCTTTTATTAAGATGAGTTTGTACATGTTCACCAAGCTTGACGATCAAAGTTGATGAATCGCGTCGTTTGTTTACACTTGCACATTGTCAGGTTCATTAACAAAGAACATTTACAGATACACTTAGTTGTAATGTGAGGTCATGCAGTCATGCATTATCTGCCCCCCCTACCCCTTCTAATCACATAGGCTGATGTTATGAGATTAATAATTTTGTACATGATTCAAATTTGAAATTAAAATGAAGATTCGAGATCGTGAAATAGTGGAGTCAGTCGATTATATTTATTTATAGCTATCAAATGCATTGAATTACATTAAACTCTCGATAATTTGTGCATTGGTTTATCTATTCATTTATACAGGTAAGGTATTTATTCACCGTTCTAATATTTCAGATGTCTGTGCCAACTAAGCTCTGAGCAAATTATGGAGTCTTAAATATAGTTCTTGGCGTTATAGTTTAGAAAACCTGACTATTTTCCTAAATAAACCTTTTTGTTGGGATGTGATGGTAGAATATTATTGGTTTGAATTTTTCATGTTGCGAATATCTGTGTAACTCCTCCCTTTAATAAAGCTGTATAGTCATAGGTCCACTTTAATCTGATAAGAGCCATTTAAATGTCTGTATGCTCTAAAATAACGTTTTTAAATAGTTCCACCATAGGCCTAGTTATTTAAACTCCACAAGGCAATTTAAATTTTTTTTATTGGTTTTTTCCCACTATAAAATAGCATTAGTATTTAGGATTGCACTTTTTTTTTTTCAAATTTGAATAAAGGATATTTGCCGAAGGCATGACCAAGACATGTGATGTTTTCTGTTTGTGTCATACTTGTGAAATTTAACTGTCATTGAATGATCATAATAATATTATTGTAAAAAATTGTATGAGGCTCCAGCATATATTTTTTTCTGGTGAAAGGATCCTTTGGTCTAATAATTTCGGAAACCCCTAGTCTAAGGGGTCACACTCGTAAAGACTAGATTGCTGATGCCGGGCAGATCAGGGCTCATATCCCTGTCATGTGTACTGAGGGTGGTTTTTCCTAAATAATTTACCACACTCCCTCTCTGTGCAAATGGGGGTACACTCTCTCATCTCGGACACATTTGTGAAGTTAGTGCATAAGTAAATAACCTGAACAGGTAGTAAGACACAATACAATACAATTTAAATTAATCAAAGTATTATATTATCAGCATTATTCAAATTTAATGCTTGCCCCTCTTTTATTTATACAATTTTCTGTTTAGTGTGCCAACATGTTATTTTATATTCCAGGTGAAAGTGGTGACTCTCCTGTATGATTTAATACAAGAACGGATTGAAACCAAGTTATCGTCGGAAAACCCCTCACCCCCAGAGAATCCGGATATTCCCGAGAAGTTGAGGCAGTATAAGGCCATAGACCTGGAGGGAAAGTTAGTGCAACACGGTTGGTGCAAGCGGTTACCTAAACTTCTGTTGGTGCAGAGCACTAACGAGGGGCGTGCCAAGCGAAGGGACGACTTGATCTCGGTCGTCGGTAAAGATCTCCCGGTTAGACCGGAGCACGACGTTGTCGAGAAAGTGGTCAGCGCTATGGTGACGTTATCAGATCTTTGCGTGCAGGAGTTTGCAGATGACGGGGAAGTGAAGGCTGTTTTGTTCGATCTTAAGGTTTGGTACGACGATTTGGCGTCAAGAGAAGAACTGGAGAACAAGTCTCGAAATGAAACGGATGACCATTCATTTTACTACACAAACTTGGCCAACCTGATCACCAACATGACTAGGATACTTGGCACACATTCAATCAAAGATGAACTTTGACAATATTTGTTCAAATAAAAAAAATTATTTTTTTCAAAATATAAATAAATTGTTACAATTTGTTACAAAAATAAATTTTAGGTATGGATCATATTGTATTCAATAAAACAATTTTGTACCAACATATTAAACAAGAAAAAATACAAAACAAATTAAGCCTAAAAAAACTTTGATATCATAGTATAGTTTAAAAAATAATACTGGAAATAGGATGATCGAATCCTATGGTATTCGAGGTTTGTAATTTTTTTTATCTCAAATAAAATAATTATTCATAATTATTATGAAGACCTTGATCTCATGTAGACATTTTAAGCAAATGGAAAAAAGCATTATATAGACTTGTGTAGTTGGGAGCGTAACAAAATCACAAATATGTAGGCCTATTAATATAATTAATTTACTAACAAATGTGTTCTCATTTTATTGTTTAACTCTTCATAAGAACCAGTTTGTCAGTGTTAACAATCATTAAACCACATTTTTTTGAAAATTCTATTTCAAATATTTTCATTTTTATTTGAATTTGTAAATATTTACAGATTCAAGATATGAACAAAAATGTAACATTTGGATTCGAGAAATATAGGATTCAAATCATCTCTAAATAATACTTAACTCTAAGTTGAATTAGATCAACTTTTTCACATTTTATTTTAGACATGATTTATAGATAGTAATCATACCTGTTTTTACAAAAGTTGATATATTAAAAAAAATATATTACATTATCTTGTTTTCTTAACAAAGTAATCAACCAAAAGATTATTCACAACTTGGTTTTAACCCCATTAAGAAAATTTAAAATGGCAAGTTTGTGCTGGAAAGGCACCTTAACAATATTATATTACAGTAGAGTCCCAATTATTCAAGGTGGCACCACAATTTATGTTTCTAGGAAATGCTTTATTTACAGAGGCTGTATCCAAATTGTTTCAAGGATCCTCCACACACACTTCCTATTGAAGACCGCATCAGTCAATTTGAACAGCAACAAGCCTTGCTACCTACCAATAGTCTTGGAAACTATGTAGAACGCTATCTATAAACTTTAATGAAGATAAACATCCTACAGCTTTGAGTATCACCACCAGTTTATTAATGGTGTCAACTATTTTTCCATTGTTTTATGAAAATTAAAACATGGTGATAAAATAAGTTATGCATATATTGATTTATCAACTTTTAGAAATAGCCAACTTCTTAATACTATGAAACTTTTCTGCTTTAGCATCCCATATAATTTAAAATGGCGGGAAACTTAAGATTCTGAGTGTTAGTAGAAGAAAAAAAAGGAGAATAAAAATTGCCAGTCAAACACCGCACCAAGGACGTGTCGATATATTGCTTACATCCTTGGATTCGAGGGCTTGTGAGGGGTGTATCGACATCATTGGTGACAATTCAAACATCTACACTTGATCACATAATTACTGTTACAAATGGCAAGGGTACATATCAAAGCGAAAATGCAAAAGTAGACAATTTGGATACAGCCAGAGCATGTAGCTATTGTACAGTCATCGTATCATCTACAGTCGCTAATTTTTCATAAATTCTGTTGATTGTGTAGTGGCTTTTTTCTAAATGTTCTCTAACTCCCCTTCTTTGCTATTTTCTCTCGTGTTATTCCTTATAGTCAGAATTTTCCATAACGCGAGGTAATCTCAGTTCCATCCACCTTGAATTGTCGAGAGTACTGTATTTAATGTTCACTTTCTAAACTGAATATCAGCACAAGACTTATAAACTAACTTAAATCTAGAACAGACAAAACACATAGTCCAGCGGCCGTCAATTCATCAATGTGTGAGAGGAAACCCACATTTAACAAATGATAAATTTTCGGCCATGCCAGGAATCGAGTTCGGGATCCTAGCTCAGTAAACAGACACGCTACCAAACGAACTGAGTTGTCAGACCTTTGTATTTAATTTATAGCAAGTAATGACACTAACAATATACCAATAAACTTGCCCATATATAGGGCTTACATGATTGTTATCACACTTATATGGACGGAATATAAAACGTGAACAATCACAGATAAGTACAAATTCAGCAAAATATGGAATAATCGTTAGAGGTATGTGAATGGCTGAATATTCTACTCAAACATTACAAATGTTAAATAAATAACTAGCTCGAATAGTTATTTCATCCTTTATATACATAAAGACCCCTGGGTTTTCCTGGTGTTTTTTTTATAAGTCTGCATTTTTACTTAGAATTAACCACTATAAAAATTTAGATTTTTGTTGTCATAGCGGTCTACACGTTCTAGTAGTTTTTCCTTGGGTGTGGGTATTTCTTCTAATTCTATTTTTATATTAATATATATATGTATATATATAAACTATTTGATTTGTATTATTTGTCCAAAGGTTTGCTATTTTTTTTTTTTAAACAAGTGCTATTCAAACATCCCTAAAAGTTGTGCATTTTTTCACACATCTAAGTTAATCTAATGCAAACTCACACTTCACGCAAGACATTGACATTCCTACAGTAAAATACCATAAATGAACTGGTATTTACAATTTTTTGTCTGCTGTTTAGAGATTGTTATGGATAAATTTTTAATAGTGTATGCGCTCGCTATTGAGAAAGTGCATAATTGGGAAGTTGTTTCATCGTAAGAGCCAATGATATTTTGTTGGAGAAATTTAAAGTCTGTTATTGAGAATAATCCTATTCAGGTGTGTTTTAAAGGTGATTTCACTGTATTAGCACAGTTTCTTTTGACTCACCATGTACATTAATCTCTCTTGCTAGTGGGTGTGCCAAATCTTAGTCAATTAAAATATATTTGTTTGTCGAACAAACCTTTCAAAATAATACTTAGATTATTATTATGTTTTAATTCTTTGGTATTTGTATTATCAAATTTCTTTCCAAGCTTAAATTAATCTAAGTGTTGGATAGGAAATGAGTATATAATAAATATGTTATGAGCTAATCTAGAGCGGTGCATACTTAAATTACTTACCAAATTTGAAATGTTTTAAAAAAATTTCAAAATAACAATATACATCATTTTGACTCAGGTTTTTAACTTTTAGTTACTAAACCTTGGCACACTTTCTAACGAATTTTGACAAAACCCTGCATTTGTTAAGAGACATTGCATCTTTATTTTAACCCACTCGGAGAATCAGGGTCCAAACTGGACAACAACCCTTCAGAAGACAAGCAGTGTAAGTCACTTTGACTCAAGAACATATCTCAATTTGTTTAACACTAATATTTTTAGTTGCTAAATGATTTAACTCTGAAATGATAAATGTAATTTTTATTAATTTATTACCACTATTATTATTATTTGAGGTTTTGACATGCACTTTCGGAATCAATTGATTATATCAGCACACAAGAATTTCTAAGAGCGAGGGTGAAAGAGCCTACTAATTTTGTCAGAAAGGTATTTTTATATGCCACAATGGCTATGGGACCAACGACTTCCGAAAGAAGTTGTGCTACGGACATTTATCGCTCTAGAAAAAATTCGTCGAACCCGTTTGGGTTTCAACTCACAAACATAGAGTCCTGGGCGAGCACTTTACCCTAAGACCACCGAGGTTGACCAATACCAATAAACCACCCTCATATAAAATTAACATTTATTGAGATACACTACTTGGCATCTGAACGGTTATTTATTGAATCGGACGGTTTTTAAACAGAGTAGCAAGGAACTTCACGACTGTCGAAGATTGAGACGCAGAAAGTGGAGCCCCACATGTTGAGGAATCTCCCGCCGACTAGGAGAGAATCCTTCACACACGTTGTCGAGATATGGTTGAACTGGTCAGAAGAGAGAATAAAATACTACTTTAGTAAAGTGAATGCTAGAGGAAAAGAAAGAGTATACACTCATTTTTTACCCTGAGATAGCAGTCTTACTTTGACCAATGACAGTATAGGAAGCTCTCCTATAACTCGGTAGTTGTGTTCTGGAAAAAACATTGTATCGTAGATTACATTAGTTAAATGGGAAATAATGGCTGGGTGGACGTAGATAATGATCAAACCTATGAAAAATCCCTTTGTTTATATTTCATAGTTTATTTTGGTTATATGTAGGGCTGGAACCCTCTAATTTCTTGAATCCTTAAGGATAATCGAGATTCAAAACTCAAATCCTCATGATAGCAGTAGAATGCGGACATAATACATACCTTGATAATATAAAGCAGAATAAACAATAAAGAGGAAAATAATGGTGTGGACTATTTATAATTAAAGCACTAGTGGTGGAGAAACAAGGTACTAACTCAGGTAATCAGAGAAACCAACAGTGGTGCATGTGATATATGCCGCAGCAGTGTTGAAAGAGCAACCCAATAGATGTGAGGAATCACAGTTGGCTGTGTTTATAAATCATGTAATAGTTGTCTCGAGACCATGTTATCAAAAAACTAGCCTGATTTTGCTGATCGCATTATATCCAAATTGCTGTTTAAAAACATTATTAATATTATTATTAGCACCGCGTCTTACTACCCGTTCGGGTTATACGCACTTACGCTAATGTGTAATGGTAGGGTGATTGTGAGATGAAATGAAGGACCTACAGTTTAACGTGGGATCCGAACCACGGTGGAGGCCTGGCATTCCCCACATTCACAAGATGTCTTGTCAGCTGTGAAGGAAGGGTTTGGTAATCAGATAAATCTGTACCGGGACCGAGGATTGAACCCCGGCCGCCAGCACAGAAGTCCGACACCTTACCCCTAGACCACCAGGTCACCTAGATTTTAATAATACATGCGTATAACCCGAACGGGTAGTAAGACGCGGTGCTAATAATAATAATAAGAATGACTTTAGTAAAAAAAGAAAATACATTTAGCTACTATTTTTATTTTCTATCATTTCATTAGTTTTATATTTCCTTTTTTTGTTTATTCTTTTGTTTCAAGATTTGAATTCAATTCAAGATTCAAGATTTGTAGATAAAATAAAGATTCATATTCATAAAACAGTATATTTGAATCAACTCTACATGTAAGGTAACCCTCCCCCTCCCTGCTATTTAGTGTAATTAAGTGTTTGATAGTTTGAAATGGACCCAATCCCATACCCAACCAATAGATAAATAACTGATTTTTTTTTACATCATCAAACAGTCTCTTACATCTTCAGTGGAGGGTATTTTCCAAACTTTAGCAAACGAGTCCTCTCCGACAGAAAGGACGTATCCTCGCTCTGTTGCCACATCTATGGCAGTGATCCAGCGAGCGTGAGCAGCTACTTCAGTCCGACACCGGCCAGTGTTCGTATCGAAAGTGCGGATATGACCTGAGCCATAACCCGCTATGATAAGATTATTCCATAGCTTCACACTTGTACAAGGAAACCTATTAATGGAAATAAAAAAAAATAAAAAAGTGTACTGGTACCGTAGAATCACCATCGAAAAGTTTGGTTCTGCACAACTCATGTAAAAATAATTATAATACATTTTAAAACTGTAACTCAGACAGCAATACTAAATAAACACCTTTGTGAAAATAAATTATACTAGCTTGTGAATGAACTGTGGATGGAATAGAATAAATGTCATAAAACATGTTCTAACAAATATATTATTATTATCATCACCGCCATCTTACTAGCCGTTCGGGTTGTACGCACTTACGCTAATGTACAATGGTAGGGTGATTGTGAGATGAAATGAAGGACCTACAGTTTAACGTGAAATCCGAACCACGGTGGAGGCCTGGCATTCCTCACATTCACAAGATATCTTGTCAGAGGTGAAGGAAGGGTTTGGTAATCAGATAAATCTGTGCCGGGACCGAGGATTGAACCCCGGACGCCAGCATAGTAAACTGTTTCCAGCCTGTGGCTGGTTCAGTTTAGTAAAATGTCTCCATCCCTCTCTTTCGTTCCACCATTTCCCTTCCTTACTCTTGCCCATTATCCTCCTCTCACTTACACACCCCCTGTCTTCGATCCTTCAAACTCTCCCTTGCGATATTTTCCCTTCAAAATTAAACTCCAGCTCAGAATATCCTTGATATGATTTAGGTTTGAACAAACACATAAGCAATTCTCAAAATTTAAAAGACATAATAGACTATACAAAACAACAATTTTATATGTTGTTTGCTATTCGTGGGAAATGTGGTGGTATCTTACCCCTGTACTCATCACGGGACATTGTTAGGATAGTCAAGTCTTGTAGATTATGGTGGGCAGCGCGAATGGGAGAATCCAAAACTGTGTTCTGGGTAAACCCAATGGAAAGAGACCAATGAGAAGACCCAGACACAGATAGGAGGATAACATTAGAATGGAGCTAAAATATATAGGGTGCTATGAGGAGGACTGGATAGAATTAGCACAAGTAAGAAGAGGTGGCATGCTTTTGTAAATGCGGCAATTAACTTTAAAGTTACTAATGCCATGAACTAAGTAAGCAAGTGATGGAATTTGATGTTTAATCTTTTTTTAAACTCTTTTAAGAAAAAAGGGTGGTTAAAAAACAACAGATGTGTCAGAATCCAGCCTTATGTGTCAAGTTTGTTTGACATAGAAATTCTTTTACTTTACATGTGTCAAATTTGAAAATAAACGCACAGTTTACATGAGAATGAAGGTGGTTGGGTCGGGGGATGAGCTCGGGCACACACTACTAAGTCACAAGATGTAGCTATGAAGTGATCCCATCACAGTCATTCAGAAAATGAGAAAATCAAAATGGAAAAAAAAGATAGTAAAATCAGGATTAAACATTTATCGATTGTAGTGTTGTAAGCAACCATTTCTGAATATAATAGAAGCAAATAAAGGAAGAAAAATGGTGGGAGGAAATAGAAAGATGGAAGTATTTTAATAACTGACCTAACCGCAGGCTGAGAACAGTGGTTGATGATGATGAGGAACACCAAGAAGACAGCTGGATGTTGACATAACCATAACCTACATTCTCTCTACTACACTCTAAAAAAAACTCTAAGGCACAAGCAAGCTATTCCAACTGAGTGACTGCAGCGATTATAGTTCCAAAATTTGCATAAAGAGGGGAGTCATGTAGTCAGCACAACAAAACCTAGACCGAAGCCACTACTTATTTATTCAAAAAACCTCCTTATTTTTCTTAGTAAGGTTTAATTTGACAATGTTCCAGACCCACTGCTTCATAGAAAGAATCCGTAAGCATCGGACACTCTTGATTTTTTCTCAATTTAATGTTCTCACCCATAATCTTCAATATCCAAAAGGCGTAGCAAGCCTTCGCAGTTCACCTTCCACAGAACGACTGAGCCAGACTCGTCGGCAGACACCAAAAGGCTCTCTGAAGAATTATCAGTGGTGAGATCCGTGATGGCTTTCTTGTGAGCTAACTTCCTCTCAGTCAAATTTAATTCTCCTGGCACTTCAGGAGTCTCTAATACAAAGATTGATCCATTGGAGTTACCTGTATCGTCAAAAAAAAATTGGTGAGGGGTCAATACAAAAACATGGTTTGAAAATGTATTTAACATTTGTGTGATATTTATTCAATATCGCAAAATGGGCTACAATCATTGAATGGGTGGAGACTACCATGAAAAATAACCTAAGTATGATTTTTTTTATGGGAAACCCGTTATTTAAAAACTGGGAGCTCATGTTTCCAAAATGGCAGGGGGTAAAAAGTGATTACAGCTTGCATACATTTACATTCCTAGTCCGTTTAGTGAAAGATGTATAGAGAAATTATACAGTAATCTATAAAGAAGTTTTTTGGAAGCTTTTAATTACTTGTTATTATCGTTTATTAAAAAAACACTTTAAATAGGCATCTTTGATTTGGGGATGCAATATTAAGAGAGTTTGTAGGAGTACTAGTTTTTAGAATAAAGAAATAAAAAGACAAAAGGGATAATTTAATGTTATCACATCGAGGATGAAATATGCAGTAGTACGTTTTTCCCAAGCTATCGCTGAAGGCAGGATATGTAAATCTATGTTTTTCAACCAGAGCTTTATTTCTGAAGTTCTGAGTATTCTGTGATTTTTTTTGTTGAACTAATTTTAAAATACGCAGATTCTTGTGAAAAACAGTTTGTTTACGATAATGTTAACAGTACCTTTATTGGCCTTTTGAGGTACCGAAGCTTGAGACAGAGCTTTTGAATACACTATCAACTTTATGAGTTTTGTTGATTTGTAAAAGGAGCAGAGTTAATAATGTAATAAATTAAAGTGATGGGAACGGGTGTGCAACATTTTAAGCTCCAGGAGAAGAGGGGGGCGAGGGCAACCAAACTTAAGCTTTGCTAATGACTAGACATACTAGTTAAGTTTGTGTTGGTCTTTAGAAGTTGAGGTTTTCTATAAATTGGTTTTGGAATCCTAAGTCTTAAGTTCTTAAGTTGTACTGTACAACAGCATATTAGAGCCGACTGTTGGTGGTATCAATACGGACTAACCTACACAAAGATACTCTTCTTGGACAATGGAAAGGCCCCGAGCAAAGTGTGATATCTTTTCACCAGAATCCAAGCATGAATACTCATAATGACAGTCTCGACCATCTTCATCAAACACCTGAACTCCAATTGTGGACACCACAACAAAAACCTTCTTGTTTCTCAGTGTCCCCCACAAAACCTGGAGACCAAATTTACACAAATATTGATAAATAAGTTGCAGTAAGTTCTAACTATTAATAATTTAAAAAAAAAAATCTGTTTCACACTAATACAAAAAAAAGGGTTCGCTTAGCCTTAAGCAAAACTTAAATAAAAAATCAAAATATAGAATGATTGATTTATTACCGTGGCCCGGTGTCATTTTCCAATTTAAGGAATTGATATTTATATGTAGCCATAAACTTGATTATTATTTATTTATTTGGAACAGTGTTTCCATGAGCTTTAATAGCTCTTTGTTGGAAACTATACAGATAAAAATTACATTTGGCAGGATAGTGACAAAAAAAGAAAAAAAAAGACTATAACTATACAGAATAAAAATACAATTTTGCAGGATCATAGGTGAAAGAATAATAAAAAAATTATGGTACAATTGGCAGGAATAGACAAAACTATAACACACAAGATAAAATGCAATAGGCATATTATAGACATGAAATCATTCTGCATTATTACATGATAAGGTATATGATATACAGATAAAATACAGTATGGTGGCTTGATATACAGTCAATATATCATGTAATTTAGTGACAAAAAAGGTAAACATTAAGACTATAAGAGGGGAGGGGAAGGATAGGGGGGGGGGGGCAGCGAAATTTGAATATATTTTTTCCAAA
>CABFOV010000863.1:118018-128462 GCA_902141375.1 Timema poppense
AATCAGATAAATCTGTGCCGAGACCGAGGATTGAGCTCCGGACCCCTACCACAGAAAACCTCTTTTTTTAAATTGTAATAGGTCCTTGATAGAGTTCACATTAACAAATATAATAGCTGTCTATCCAAGCCATCATGATATGCGCATTCATACAGTTGCCATTGAACTTTTGGCCGCATAAAGCCCTCCAGAGTCAAAGGAAGCTGCGTTATTTGATAGCTCGTGATCTTAATTGAGCACTTATATGTAGCCGACAATTTTTGCATGTTCATCACAGACTTAAAATATGAGTAAAGATTGACCCTAGACACAGACTACCCCTGGATTACTCAATGGTAAGCGCATTGGCATCCTAATCCAAAGGTCCTGAGTTCAATTATTGTGTCTAGATATACTTTTTAAATTTAAAGAATTCAAAATACAGACTGAAAGTATTTTTGTACTCACCTGCATCACGGAGGTTGTGACCCTACTGGGTCTGGTGCCCATAGGGATGCACGGAATGTACTTGGACCTTTGATCTGGATTGTAAACTGGAACAATACTGATGTAACCTTCATGAACAACAGCAATTGAAGCGGCCGTGCCATATTTACGCACGTCTTGTGCGACAAGGTTGTTACCTAACACTGAGGCGGTAGTGATTAATAGGAGAGTTTTGTCCCTTTTATACTCCTCTGGTGAAGGTGTACCATCCTTGGTGGAAAAAAAAAAGAACCGTCTCCGATTATTTTATCCAGGCCTACTTTTGTATTTTCTAAAATGCTCTATTAAAATTGGACTATATAGTGAGTTTGTTAGCCTCATTTATTAGTGAGTAGAAGCCTGATAGAAGAAATTACTCTTTATTGGTACCCCAATTCTTTTCATGTTTATTGTGAATAATAATGAATTTTGTTAGACAGAAAACATGTTTCTGACATTCTGGGTAATGCTAACTAAACCCTAAAATATGAATCTCTTTTTGTTACTATTCAGGATTTTAGCAAGAAACATCGTTATATTGTCGTTAATAATGTAACTACTATATTGTCGTTTGAGAGTCAATTATTTAGTTATCTACAAATTTTAAAAGGTATACATTTAATTAATCTAGCCACACATAATTATGGCATAGTTATACATTGCAACTATCAACAAAATGTACAATTTGATTTATAAACATGTGTTACCAAGTATTTTTAAAATAAAATAGCACTATATTGGTTTGTAAACTGACCATTGTTTAGATTTAAACAATTAGTAGATTGTAAAAGTAAACTTAAATTTACGATCTTTAACAATGCAGTCTGCTTCGATTTGTTTGAAAATATAAAAAGGTAATTAAAAAATATAGCAAACAGACCTATTACATCTAGACTAAGCATTATATATATATTGAAAAAAAAATGAAGCAGACTTGTAACCCGCATTATATTATCGTTAACTTTAATGACGTTCCTACAAAGAAAAACAATGCCGTATCATGCATGGGTAATCGTTCCAAATTAATTTCACCGGTTATGTTTGTAATCTTTAGTTTGCCGGAGGAAATGTAGATTATTTCTAGTTAGCACTACTAGCGCCAGATTAATTTTAGGACGGTGGCTATTCTAACTTAATTTTACGTTTGTCTTGTTGTAACATTTGGTTACTAGCGGCTAGTTTAAAATGAGTTATATCTTATCTCTAGTAATTTTATTAAATTAACTACAGTACTCTGTTAATATTAGTAAATTTATATTTCATACTTTTAATTTTCGTTCTACTTATTTTGTGTTAAGGTTATTTATTAAAACAGTGGCCTAACAGCCTGTTGTCTGAGTGGTAGCTTCTAAGAGATTTGTGTTCTGCCTATGCTTCTAAAAAGTTTTAAATAATTTTCTGGCATAAAGAGTTAGAACACTGTTTAGTATTATTTTTTTTCAAAATGGCTAGGCAGTAGCCCTAGACCATTGTTGGTTTAAATAGAATATAACAGAGTAAAATTTAGTATTGAATCTTTAAAGTGATTTTAAAAGGTGGCCTAATCCCCCACTGATAAACATATTATATGTGTTTGTGGAGATTCAAAATATTTTTAACTACCAGAGGGAAGTATTACCTGAACTGGACTTATTGTTTTCCATCGAACATAATTTTAATGAGTTCAGCCCAACAGATCTACTATCATCCTGCCACATTCCAAACATTTGATTAAACTAAATAAAATAATATTTTTTAGCCATCTAAAGCAACATATTTAATCCTAATATATATATATAACAGATAACATATTTAATTCCTAATATATATATAACAGATAACATATTTAATTCCTAATATATATTAGGAATTAAATATGTTAATATATATATTAGGAATTAAATATTATAATATATTTTTTATATATATATAAATATTATAATATATNTATATATATATATTAGAAATTAAATATGTGGCTTTATATATATAATTTCTTTTCTATAAATGAGAGATTTTCAAGTTTCGCTAAATAACAATATAGACTAAGGGTAGACTATTTTGTTGTTGATTATATATATATTCAAGATTCTGTCCATCGTACGAGTTGGTTGTCCTTCTGAATGCACCCAGTGGTCTGGAGAAAAGAAGTCATAGTGACACCGCTAAGCTAGGTCATACGTTTAAATTGTTTCTCTTGGGCTATTTAAAGGTGAAGGGTGGCGCCCACAATAAATATTAAAACTACCTACATACATAGATACATACATTCCAGTATATGATCCTGGGTCAATATTAATTTATATATTAAACTATTATAATTTATAATATAATATCACAAAGATTTTAAGTTTTTTTAAAAATGGAGAAAGTTATCACACTGACACTTTGACTATAGGTTATACTTCTAGCTGATTTTGGGTCCATTCCACCTATAATATTTCATAACGTTTATGGCCCTGGTTCAGGTCCACCGCATGTGAAGTCAGCGCCCAAGGAGGTCTTGAAAAAAAGCGCCCCTTCCTCCCTCATCACACCATCTTGTAATTTTAGTTAATTTTATAACGGTGCCACAACGATTAATCTTATCACTTTACCGTTTAAATCCCACTGATGTTTTATAACACAACACATTATAAAATTTTATTTTCAATCTTTATAAGATGTATTTTAAAAATATGGCAACATTATCTGTTGCCATCTGATCCAATGCCCTTAAAATATATTCAATCCTTATATTTTTCAAATAATTTACTGATACAAATTGATATGCGGGGCAGCTGTCGGCGCCCACTTGCTCGCGACGCCCAGCTCGATCACCATGATAACCCCCATTAAGGTGACCCTTCTCTGGTTGCTAAAGATACAATGATAAAAGTATAAAAACCTATCTAGGATACAAGTTGTGTCAATTGCCACGGAGCTATTACCTGCAAAATCTTTCATTCCAACAATGGAACGTGCACTGGTATAGTCACAAAGTAATCCTGTTTTTAGGGGAGTATATTGAAACACTTTTGTTTATCAAATTCTAGATTCATTGAAAACTATAAGCACACATGTGTTCGAAACAATCGGGGAATGTTTTCACATCGCTAGTGGTTGTGAAGGAAAGTTATTCTGTCACATAGTGGCTAGCGCATTCAAGGCTAGGGGAGTGCCCAGTCCAATTTTTCAATTTGTAGCAAACTCAAATTGACTAAGGTGAAATATTCTCGAATCCAATTTTTTTATTTTTAGTTTTTTATGCTATAAAATATATTATATTGCTGTTTATTAAATTTTATGTACTATTTAAATTAAGTAGCTTAATATTGCAACTTAAAACTCAATTACTTAGGATTTTTTTCCAAATACATATTGTTTTATATGATGTATAAATGGCAATAATTGACCATAAATCAAGTAAATTAATATTACAACTTACAATTTAATTACTTAGGATTTTTTTCCAAATACATATTGGTTAATATGATGCATAAATGACAATAATTGATCATAAATCGAGCTGTCAATATTTTATTGATGAAGATCCGAAGCCGGAATTATTTTTGAAGCAAAGTTGAAGCTGACATTTGTTTTGAGGTATGAAAGCCGAGTCGAAGCCTTTCACACCCTTATTCAAAGAGTAATATGGAAGGATTAAGGAAAAAATGTATACATTTAATTTCCCATGGAAAGTATCTTTTAGAAAATACAAACCTATTTTTTTGTGGTCAACAATTTTACTATTTTATAAGTTTTAATAATATAAATCAAAATTGACAGCTGCAGATAACATGAGCTGATGTATAAATAGGTGAAAGTAGATCTAAGTAAATTTTCAAGCTATAAGATAAGGCTCTTCTTATGAAAATTGGCCTGTACATTAAGTATGAAGGTGTCAATATTTGACTACACCAATACACTAATCTCTACATGTAATGAAGGCATCTATGATAGTAACCAGGGAGTTAAAATACACAATTCTTCAGTGGGTTAGTGCGTCAATATTGTGTGGTCTGGTTTGGTGATGAGAAGGCACAGGTTCAAATCTCGGCTGGGTGCACTAAGTTGTTTTATTGCTTAAGTGGGTTTCCACTCTACATGCAAATGTGGGTACATTCCAATACAATTCCGCTACCTCATTTACACCCTATTAGTTTAAATATGCAGATAAACTGGAACAGTTAGTAAAACACAGTTTTTTTAATGTACTAGCTTAGGTGGCCGCATGATCTAAGGTAACACTCTGGCAATTGAATAGATTATGAGGAGATCGAGGTTCGATCCTGGTTGGATTTCCTGAGTCTTTCCCCCCCTAAATAGTTTCCCATCCTCTCTCCACGCAAATTTGGGTATACTTCCTCTAAATTCAACCTTCTTCATCCCTAACTCATTAGCGTAATTAATACATAAGCGTACAACCAAAATGGGTAGTAAGAAACAATGTTTTAAAAAATATATATCAGCTATACTGGGCCATAACCAAATCAAGCTAAAATAAACATGCAAAAAAATAAAACAAAACCGCCAACTACTTCACACTACAACTGTTTTCCTTATACAAAATAAACTTACCTTATTTGAGCACAATGTTTCTTAAAACACCATGAAGTGCACACACACATACCAATTATGTCATCAACATCCACCAGTTACCACATTCTTGTCATTGTTGAAGAAGGTCATGGAGGAAAATGATGTAGGGGAGAGGGAGGGGGTGACTCAAGTTAGTGTCTAGTCTGAGGAGAAAGAAGGGGAAAGTACCATTAGAAGTAACTAGTTGATTAGCACAGTTCATAATTTTTGTAATTAGTGAAAAATTAAGTTTATATTAGCTTAAAAGTGTGTGATTTTGAGTAATTAAAATAAAAGTAATAAGACACAAAAAATAAAATTATAACACAAACTTATATAATATGTGCTCTATTGGTTATTTATTAAAATTATTTGAATCAAGAATAAAATATATTTTTAAGGCTTTATTATGTAAAAAAACAAAACAAATGTGACTAAACAAGTAGGCTTGGCTTTAGTTAAGTTTTAATTTCAAGTATGGGAGCTTATTGTTTATTGATACCTTAAATAAAAACAATCAAGTCATGTGATTTTATTTTGATAGCAATTTGTGAACATGAACCATATTATAAATGAATTAAGTGAATAGAATATACTTATATTAATTATGCTACCAGTGTAAAAAGATGAAATAGATACTTTCAGCCAAACTATCAAAAAGTGTGTGCCCAGAAAAAAAAAGCGGCACTGAATAATCAACGAACATGTTTACAAGGTAATCTCATAATTACTTTTATTTATTTTAATTTGAATCAAGATATATGGAAAATATAATATATGAGTAATATTAAAAATATAAGTTATATATCTTCATTGAAAAAAACCTGATTGACAAATTTTGCATGTACTGTTTGCTAATAAAATGTAGACACAACAATATTTATCCCACTACAGGCATACATTATTATTAGCACCGCGTCTTACTACCTGTTCGGGTTATACGCACTTACGCTAATGTGTAATGGTAGGGTGATTGTGAGATGAAATGGAGGACCTACAGTTTAACGTGGAATCTGAACCACGGTGGAGGCCTGGCATTCCTCACATTCACAAGATGTCGTGTCAGAGGTGAAGGAAGGGTTTGGTAATCAGATAAATATTTGCCGGGACCGAGGATTGAACCCCGGCTGCCAGCACAGAAGTCTGACACCTTACCCCTAGACCGCCAGGTCACCCTCTAGTTATAATCTAAAAACAAAGTAACAGGGCTGGTAAACACTATAACTATTTTCAGCCTTAAATATTACTGAGCTTACTGTTTAAATATTTCCAGTACAATCATACTTGGAATTCAAATTAGGAAAAAACCTCCATCTGTAGACCCTATTGAGATTCGAAACCTTGACCTAGTATTCAGCAGACCAGTCATATACAATAGTGATAGCTCAGACAATTTGACCACTAAAAAGGTCTCAGAGAAGGAGAAAAATTAATTATTCCCATCTTATGGACCGGGACGGTCGCTGTATATCCTCACTGGAGGCGCCTATTTAGCTTACTGTTAGCCGAGTTAGGATCTCTTTAGCCGTGGCAATACACCTCATGCCATATTTGGCAAAACATTTGGAATCCACGGTGGGAAAAAATCACCTCATCTCGAGGCTTCCTTAACCCACTGCAGTTGTACCATCAATTTTTCTTTAGAACCACGTATTACAACCTGTTAAGTTAATACGCATGTGTACGAATTAGGTAAATGAGCTAGGGATGAGTTAGGTTGAATCTAAAGGAAGTGTAGCCACATTTGCATTGAGGGAGAATGGAAAACTATTTATGAAAAAAAACTCAATACACCTGATCTCCCTGTCAGTGTAGTTTATTACAAGAGTAACACCTTAAATCGTGTGGCTGCCAGATCATGTTACTCTCAGTTGTTGACACCATCCTAAACAACTTCAAAGTACTAGTAATCAAATAGATTACCAACCAAAATAATCAATCAAAATGGTGGCTGGCAGAATGTGCATTTTATGTATTGAATAGCTGTACAGTCTTGTCACTTTTGGAAATTTTTGCAAATTTTTCCCATTACATCAGTTAAATTGTATATTAGTATTGTTAGCACCGCGTCTTACTACCCGTTCGGGTTATACACACTTCGCTAATGTGAAATGGTAGGGTGATTGTGAGATGAAATGGAGGACCTACAGTTTAACGTGGAATCCGAACCACGGTGAAGGTCTGGCATTCCTCACATTCACAAGATGTCTTATCAGAGGTGAAGGAAGGGTTTGGTAATCACATAAATCTGTGCCGGGACCGAGGATTGAACCCCGGCCGCCAGCATAGAAGTCTGACACCTTACCCCTAGACCGCCAGGTCACCAGTTAAATTGTAAGTGAATACATTGATTAGTGCTTTAAAATAAACTTTGTTTCTCTATAATCTCAACATTTAACTAAAGAAAGGTGTGAATCCACAAATTTTGGAAATAAAATTTTAATTTCATCTGCGGATCATGACATTGAATCTCCAAGCTGAATATTATAAGGTCAACGTTCTCACATAAACAAATATAGTTTTATTTATTTTTTTGTAACTGTATCTCACTACCTGTTTGGGTTAGACACACGATTCTTTCTTAACGTTAACATTATTCTGCTCTTTAATTCTTAAGTTGTTATATATTGAAGAAATATAATGTTTGTACATAAGTAGCTAGGTTTATAGGATTGAAATGATCTATAGCAGGGGTTCCCGGGGTGTCACTGGTCTTTGTTCGGGGTGTCACAGTTATATATATAAAAAAAAACTTAAACTTATAATGTATAGTGAAATGCAACATGCAAGTTTTCGATATTTGTACCTATACATATTTTAAAGAATGTAAAAAATGATACAAGTAAACACATAGTTTTTGAAAGCAATCCCTTCCTACGAGTTCTGGATTCTAATGCTCCTTGAAAATTTTCGTGACATGTGTAAATCTCTCCCCTACAGTCTGAAAATGGATTGAACCAAAGTCAAGCGATAACATTTTCTTTTCAAAAAAAAATAGCCACCTAAACCAATACTTGGGTGCAGGGGTGGCATTGTCTCAAACAGTTTGGGAGCCCCTGATATAGAGGATATATTTGCATCAAGTACAATATTTGTAAACTTGAAAAATGACTCTTGGATATGGAAATAAACTCTACCTTAAAACCATTAGTGAAGATGTACCCTAATCACAGGACAAAGTGTAGATAGTTCAGTGGTAAAGTAATGGCGCACTGTAGCAAGGGTCCTGGATTTGATTCCCTTGTCCAGGTGTCATTTATCAATTTATAAATATGCAATATAATTGTTGGAAGCTTATGTTATGTTGTGAATTCACATTTAGGTAAAGTTTAAAATGTAAATACATAGTGGATATGTTAAGTGATAAACTAATGGTCTTGAGTCTGCTAAAGGCTGTCCTAGTGAACATGCTACATAGTAGCTTTTTTAAAAACAAGATGCTTTTTTTAACTAAGAATTTTGACTTTGAACATTTTATTTAGATTTTAAAAATGTCTGTTGGATTTAAGAATTCATGACCCAACTTTATATGTAGCTCTTTAGGATGTAATAATTGTTTTTCAACAACAAGTATGCCAATGCCAACGACCACAGGTATCAAGATCAGGGAATTCTCCGAGCAATGAGGAAACTGTTGGTTTCAAAGTTTAAACTTATAAAAACAAATATGTAGGTATTTAAAACAAAATATAGTTTTATGATACAGTCAAGCACCTTAATTTGTTTGATGATAAAATGTTTACTAACTGTGATTAATTTTTTGGTTGATTTGATCAATAACAACTCTAACTTTACTTAAATAAACCCAAAGTTCTCAATTAAAAACACAACATATATATACTTGTTTAGGTATAGGTTACTATTAAATTGCTTTACTAATGTTTCGAAAATATATCATTGCACTTAAACAGTAATTATTTGGTCATAATGGATTTAATCAGAACTTAAAGAGGGTTTTATTTTTTTATTTTTAGGCTTTTGTAGTTTTGTGATCTAAACATTTTTGAACACAATTTATTTTTAAAGCTATCAGCTAAATCTCTTACCTATTGACTATTGTATATTTAATTTGGTATGATTAAAAAATGTGTTAAAAATGAATAATGTTAGATCATAATTACTAAAATTTTAGATTCAAATAGCCAAAGCTATTATTTATACTTTTAGTGAGGATTACTCCATCTAGATAACATATTCTGAAAATTGAAAAATGACACCTGGACACGGGACTCGAACCCGGGGCCTTTGGATTAGTACACCAATGCTCTAACCACTGAGCTATCCAGGAATCGTTTCGTAACCAGGGTCATTCTTCACTCATATTTTAAGGCAGAGTCCATGATGGACGTGCGGAAATCATCGGCTATAAATGTGTGATTTTATTAAGATCACGAGCTATCAGACAACGCAGCCACCTTCGACTCGGTAGTTGGCTTAATGCCGCCACTTGTACTATTTCCTATAGCTCAGTGGTTAGAGCATTGGCATACTAAGGCAAAGCTACCGGGTTCGATTCCCATGTCCAGGTGTCATTTTTTCAATTTTCAGAATATGATATCTAGCTGGAGTAAGCCTCACTAAAAGCATAAATAATAGCTTTGGCTATTTGTTTCATTAATATGCAATCCCTTACAGTTATAATAATTGTACAAGTGGCAGCAATAAGCCAACTACCGAGTCGAAGGTGGCTGTGTTATCTGATAGCTCGTGATCTTAATAAAATCACACGTTTATAGCCGATGATTTCCGCACGTCCTTCATAGAATCTGCCTTAAAATATGAGCGAAGAATGACCCTGGGCACGAAACGATTCCTGGATAGCTCAGTGGTTAGAACATTGTCATACTAAGCCAAAGGTCTTGGGTTCGATTTCCGTGTCCAGGTTTCAATTTTCAATTTTCAGAATAGAATTTTGATAAATTGTTGTAATAAAAAAAGTGTGATTAGTATTTAATTTAGGCCCAATTAACCTATTAACCATATTAATTTTTTAAATATACATCATTTCGCTTTATTTACTTTCAAGTTGTGTTAAAATACCTATAAATAAAATACATATCTAGTAATAAAATATTTTTTTTAAATAAATATATGATAGAATTGTATAAAATAAAACACTAGAACATTTCCACACACTTGTCAATATTTCAATGCAACATGTGTGCAAATAAGTTATTTGTACTCCTTCTCTACACTTCTATGTGTATTTAAGGACAATTATAACAGGTTTTAGACACTTTAATTCATTCATACTAAAAATATAAAATCAAATACAACATTATACACTTATTATCTTTAACCCCCTTTAGTACTTAACCTAAGAAACTGAATAAAAACAATGAACATACCAAAAATATGCCTACTCAAAAAGTGTGAGGAAAAAAAAAATACTCAAACGTTTATTTCACTTGTTTTTACAACTTAATTGAAAAAAAAAAAA